>JASDQU010816645.1:3545-21871 GCA_032191745.1 Picea mariana
GACATACCTACATCATTGGTATGATTAGGTGTAGTCACGTAGAGCTCCTCTTGGTTTCAAGAATAGTTCATTCTCTACTAAACAGGGGCAACCATGTGAAGGTGGAAGCTCTAATTATGCCCCCCCCCGACATCACTCTCAATTTCCCCATATTACCTAATTTGAAATTCTAAATAACATGTATCATATAATATATTATACAAAATAAAAACATATAAAGATCATATAAAAGATATAAACACATACCTCTTCTTTTAAATAATTGAATATCAATCATCTTCTTCTTCATCCATCTCAACATCTGTATCAGGATCTGATTCAAAATCGATATTGGTGAAAGGCTCATTCCTATAAACATCATCATCAACGTCATTTTCGCTACTATAGTTATCGATATCGTCAATGAGATAGTCATCTCCTACATTTGGATGATCAACTTCTTCAACTTCTTCGTCTGACACATCGACTACATGAGCCACCTTCTCCTGATCTGCATAATCATGGTCTTCTGCCTCGTTATTATCTTCATCCTTGGCTACATGATTGTACTTTATTGGTCTTCCTCTTGGATCATATCTAACAACGTATGACCAACCTGCTTTACCAGGTACCTTTGAGTAAAATACTTGCTCACATTGACTTGGAATAACATAAGGCTTTGTACCCTGTTCAAATGCCCTTGTATTAACCATGGTAAATCCATTATCATGCTCAATAACAGTTGTTTCAGGATCACGTTCATGCATCCGTAGCCTGTACCATTTAACCTCAAACAAAACTATTTTAAAGGAATTAAAATCACACTCAATTATATCCTCCAAATGGACATAGTACCTATTCTCAGTTTCTTTTGGATTTTTGTCACTTATAGAGGAAATGTTAGTGACATTAAACACTGCAGTTATCCCACAATCCGAGGTTTTCATCTTATCATCCAACATTTTGATACGAAATTTATTACCATTACACCACATAGCCTTGTGATGTTTCAACTGCAACATGGAAAACAAGTAAAAAATAAATTTCCAATTAATAATCCTCATATAGGACTTACTAAATATATATTTCAATAATTAAACAAACCAAATACATTGAAAAATTGGGAAAAAACTAGGAAAATGTGGGTAAAAAATTGAACTTACTTATTTAAGTTTTAAACCAAAGGCTAAATCAACTTCCCTTGATGTAAGATCAGGAAATTGATCTTGATTACTATGCATTGTTTTAATCATCTTACTCAATCCTTCCCATGATAACCTACCGAAGTATTCTTCATTATATTATATCCAATGCTCCATCCAATCAAGGTTGTTTGCAATGTATAAATGTAAAGCATCCCACTCTCGAGAAACTATATGATAGCATAACAATTTAATAATATTAATTAGTTATTTTTAATAAAGGAATAATTTAATAAATGTGTAATATATTAAATCTACATCAACATCTAATAATTACCTTTCACAGTCCTCATTTTATCTTTCCCCAATAGGACCTCCCCTTCAAATTTGTTGATGGAGTTGAGATGCCAAATGTGAGGCACATTCATATTTTTTGCTAATTTAGGTAGATATTGGATAATATACACCATGCATTGATATACCATATATCCCTCAACCATAGAACCCTCCGGACGTGCTCTTTGTCTAACAAAAGTCTTCAATGACTTCAACTGCCTCTCCACCATCCACATCGACCTTGTGTGTACTAGTCCACATAATTCAATCTCCTCAACTTGGTGTATGAGGTAGTGTTCTTGTGCATTGAAAAATGTTGGAGGTAGATACTGTTGCATTTGACAAATTAGTCGGGGAATTTCTCTCTTCCAATACTTTATATCTTCTTTATGGATTTCTTTTGATGATAGCCACCTACAAATGTCGATGCAATAAAATAATATCAAGGCATACATAAATTTGTAGATAAAAGATAATATGTCAATAAGTTCCACTACAAATCACATAAGAAGTACATTTTCCTTATAAAACAATACTTACCTCATGTATTTGCCAAGTACATAAATAATTTTTTTTATGTTGTTGTCAAAGTCATCTAGGAGAGATAAAGGTAGAACATACTGTAACAAAAAACAAATAATTATTATTTGTTTCCAAAAAATGCGTACCAATAAGGAAATATATTATAACCTACTAATTACCTTAATGAATGTATGCCAGTCATGTGTTTTAACCCCACCAAAATCATTTTTTTTAGTTAAGATATTTTGTATGTTCAGTGAAAACCCCGTCGGAAACCTAATTTTTCTAATGACCTCTTTTACAATATTGCTCTGTTGCTCTGTCAATAACTAAGGAAGACTAGTATTTTGTTCACGACCATCACCATTAGAATTAATAATAACACTTTGAAATGCGTGATTAGCTTCCCGGATGTCACAACAAATCTTTCCAATTCTCTCTTTGTCAATCCTTCCATCTAATATTTGTCATAACAATTTTGTTATGTTCTTCCCGATATGCATTGTATCAAACAAATGAACAATTTGTAGGTGCTCGTAGTATGACAATCTACTGAATTGCATCGGGTAACTTTTCATTCCTCATGGAAGCCCATTCGTGCCTTAACGACATTAATGAAACATCAACAAATTGAAATTAACACTAATTAATGGGACAAAATGAAATTAAACAAAGATTTATATAATAGGTCATACATAAATAATTTGTGTACCTTGGCGATTTCTAATATATTCCAACTTCCATAGGCGAGGTGTCATTCTTCGTGGTTTTTTTCCGTTTTCTTCTTTACCATTGAAATTTGCTTTGTCTGTAGTTCTATAACTATGGTTCTTAGGAAGAAAGTGCCTATACTCATCAAACACTTCCTTTGCTAAACTCCTTGAATGACGAGATTTTATCCTCGTACCACAAACTGAGCATGCAAATTTACCCTTTGTTTGAAGACCTACAAGATATATGAATAAATGTAGCGTCAAATTAGAGTTACAATTTAAAATAATGCATGATTTTTTCAATAAATATATATAATATTAAATCACAAAATAAAGTAACAATATATCACAAAAAATTGTTAACCCGGGAGAATCATGAATTGTCCATGATAGTATTCCATGGAATTGAAATTATTTTTTCCCTATTGGTCTAGAGATGTCATACATAGTGACGCCAGCCCATAACTTCAACAACTCATCGATGAGAGGCTCAATATATACGTTCATATCTTTAACCTGGTACCTACCTAATTGGTTCAACATACTGCATTATTAATTATACTTATGATCTAGATGTCGTGATATATAAAAGAAATAATTAACATGCACAAAACAAAGAAATGAAATATTTTGTCATACTTTAAAGCAAATAAAAGATAATTAAATACTTGGAACAATCATTGCCAACATTGTGTGCTCTCTCTTGATCGACATCCACGGAGGAAGGCTATTGTTTATAAAAAAAACAGGCCACACTGAGTATGTAGAATGAAGCTCTCCAAATGGATTGACACCATCAGCTACCAACGAAAGTATAACATTACGAGGTTCTTCTTTAAAAATTGGCCACTTTTCTTCGATGTAGTTCAATGCAGAACCATCTACAAGCATTCAAAGAACATTGTCTCGACTTCTGTTCTTTGCATGGAAATCCATAAACTGTGCTATACTTTGGCACCTGAACAACCGTTGGAAACGTGGAATTATCGAAATATAACAAAGAACCTTGTGAGGCACCTTCTTTGACGCTTTATCAGTTCAATATCTACTTATTTGACATTGTGGGCATTCATTTTCTAATGCATATTGTCCATAATATATGATATGATCATTAGGACATGCATCAATAGCCTGATAGTCCATTCCAATTTCTTTCATAATCACGGATATTTCTCGATATGTGCGTGGAAAAATATTTGACGTCGGTAATAGAACATCACCTAACAATCTACAAAATTCTAAACAATAAGTCAATGTAAACAATATTAATAATCAATATATCATCCAATATACTAATTTACAAATTAGAAAACAATATCAATATAGGAAAAATTGAACCTTTTAAGTATTTTTGAACATGTAGGCATAAATAATTAACAAATTAAATACCTTACTATTTGTGTGAGACATGTGTTTGATAAACCATTCAAAACCTTCAGGTTCACCAACAACAATATAGCAGATATAAGATTTGTTGTTGAGCCTTCATAAAGAGGTTGACGTGACTTCTCAAGTAGAGGATCAACATCATGACTATCATTCTGGTTGTCCTCATCCATTGGAGCAAATGTGTCTTGGATCAATCTATGCATCTCATCTTCCTGATTTGAATCACTAATGTTATCTCAATCCATATCATCATTAATAACTTGATCAACGACTTCAATATTTTGATCTCGAAGTTCATCTCCATATAAAGTAGTATTTTTGCTAGTACTTGGAAAATAACTCTCTGGAGGTCGACATTTTGGGGGCATCATCTGTATATTTAAAAACAATGTAGAAAATTTAGTGTGTATAGAAAACATAAAAATCCCGATAAGAAATATTACTAAAATTCATGACATAGTGATTATTACAGAGAATACATTAAATATTGAATCCTCTTACCAAGGGACGATATTCATAACCCCCTTCGGCATGCCCCTTCTCTCTACAATGTCTTTGGGTTGTTGTTATTAAAAGTCTTCTTTTTTGCAAGCCTCTGCAATCATAGCAAGGGCAATAACATTTTCCATCGCCCCTCGCCTCTAATGCCGCTCTTAACCGATCAAGCTTCCTGTCATTTTCGTTCATTGTGACAAATCCTTATCCTGATAAGTAATTTTCTTACCTACACCATCCCAAACATTAAGTTGTCAATTTTTTATATTTTAGCTACTCCTTTCGATTATGATGTGTTTATTTACAGTGACCTACAATCCTCACAATTATTTCTTCTAAGACATTTTGAAATGCTTTATTATTATTATTATTGATTAACTATTAAGATAGATATGCTTCAATTTGTACTATAGAGTATTGTGTACTGAATAACCATGGAAAATAATTACACACCATTTAATGAAAGTGGTCAAAATTTCTCAAACTTGAATCACTCGACATCTTAAACTAGCCTCTAAGTTGTTTTGCAAACAAAATGTCAATCTTTGAAATTCACCACTAAAAAAAGAATTCCAACCACTTGTCATCCACAATTGGGTTGGGTTGGTTTAAATTATGACGTGTTGATTTGAATCTACATACAATGGTCACAATTTTGTGCTACTAATTACAGTGGTCACAATTTTATTTTCTAAGACACTTTGGCATGTTCTCATTTTTCATTGTCTGACTAGTAGATTTCATCATGTTATCGTAGATTTCTCCATGAATTTTTTATATTTTAGATACTGATCCTTATTAATAGTGTATAAACAAGTTACATCAACTACAAACTAAATTTAATCACTACATCTAGAATTGTATGTGATTATAAAAAATTTAGAGAAAAAACATCACATATCAGAAAAGGGTATGTGGATTTTATTAAGAAAGTTGAAACAAATATACTTTATTTATATTGGAAGACTATTGTATATAATCATAAGTTCATTTGTTAAAGGTGCTTAGTCATAATCCAAGAAAGTTAAAGGTGGCTAACCATAAGCTAAGATGGTTGAAGGTGGTTAGTTAAAAGTGATTGTTATGTGCCTAATCACAACATAGATAACATCTTTATAATAAGGTCATGTGTACAAATGTTTTCTTTATATAATAACAACATATATACCTAACATAAGTTTAGGGTTAGTGTTTATGTTTCTTATTATTCCCTTCTAAAGCAAGGAATATAACAATCGATTGCAAGTCAAAATCATTTTGACTTTTGTAAATTTACAAAAATTTTAACAATGTTTTATAATGTTTTATAATGTTTTTCAATAAATATTTACTAATGAGAATTTTATATATAAATAAAAATATTTTTTTTTTATTTTTAAATATTCAAAATTCTATTTTTTGATTGGTCAAAAACTCCGAAGTGACTAATTTCCCCTGGTTGGAGGTGACAATTAACTACAAAACTAAAAAAATTAAATTATTTGTTTTTTAAAAAATCCACAAATAGCCACGTATTAATTAAAAGTACAAATAATGATTCATGTTACCAGAATTCTATGTGTAGTAAATGTAAGAATACACTTTGGATTTTGAGACTTTGTTTCATCTCCCAATGAGTTGATGAGTGCACTTTCTCCACCGTCCAAATGTACACACATGTTCACGTCAACCACAACGTTTAGCCTCGGGTTTTGTTTTGCATGCTTAAATAATGGAAATTCTCGTACTTTGTTTTGCAAAATGTACAGACCCGGCACTTCAACCACAATATTTAGTCTTGGGTTTTTTTTTTCATTCTTAAATAATGGATGATCTCTCGTACATTAATAATTGTATGTAATATCAACAGACTATCTTGTCACTAATGCCAACCTACCCATTATTTATTACAATATGTTGAGGATAGCAAAGAATTTATGCGGAAGAGGGAAATGTTACAATATATTGCAGCTATTACCCTTCTTGTTATAAACATGAGTTTCCTCCCTATCTTATATATACCATAACTTATCATTTATCAATATAACAATCAACTTCAATATTTTGTTCATGGGGATTTATTCCTTCATTTAATTGAATTAATAAGTGCTAGCCAACCATTAGGTGTGCAAGTATCCCAACCATTATTGTCACTGTTATATTATTTTCAATTTATGCAAGTGTGATCCCATTTGGGTACTAGGGATGTAACAAGCGTATCAAAGCTTCAATCAAGCTTTGTTGGTGTTTTTTTGTTAGGTCTTAAAAATAAAAGAGAGAAGAAAATGACAATCAATTACTATCATTTCACCGATCAGAGTTGAGTTTCAAGAGCAATTCCATATATTTATCAATGAAAAGAGAGAGGGATTATAGCTACAATTGAAGGGAAAAGGGTATGTGGATTCCATAAACCTAGAATATTATGGAATCCGCATACCCTTTTCCATAGAATATACTAACTAGATCCAAAAACCAAAGACATGAAATATGGTACTACACATATTATAATATATTATCAAGGAAAAAACAAGCTACATGAAATTTGGATATTTGAACAAAAATTTACAAGTTAAATGAGTACACCAATAAAAAATAACATACTAACCTTGAAAGTTCAAAATCCGAGCTATGTATATTGAGAATTGGATTTGTTCAACTGGTGGGTGACGGAAAAAATAAACAGCTCAAACAAAATCCAAGAACAGTGTCGCAACTATAGCAATTGTGTCACAAAGTCTCTTAAAGTCACGTATATATAGATCAAATAGTCAACTAGCCGTTAACACTGACCAATGAGATAGGCAAACTTTTCGTCGCTATTGCCACGAAAGTTCGTTGCTATTGTGACGAAAATCCCGACTAGGCTAAAATAATATTTTCATGCATATTGCAACAAACTTTCGTGGAAATATCGACGAAATTCCCACCCTGTTTAAAAAAAAGATGAAACTAGTGGAAGCGTGGAAAATTTTCGTGGAATAATCCACCCATATGTAGTAGTGTCTTCTTCTCTCGATCTCTTCCCTCCATGCGCACCTAGTTGCAAGGTTGATCTTCGCACCTAGTTGAAGATCTTACAATACCATAAGGCCATCGTACTCAGCTCTTCTCTCTCTCATAACAATAATCACTCAGGACAAAATAGTACAACTAGATCACACAAACTTGAACCTCAACTAACTCTCTTCCCTCATATAGGTTCTTATTTATACATTGCAATCACTCATTGACATCCTTAGTTTGAAACCTAGGTGTCTAAAACCCTAGATACCAAAACCCTAGGTGTCTAAAGCCCTAGGTCAACTTGACCCATGTTTTCAGGGCTTTGCCAGCCTATCTTTCCTTCCTTCTTGCACGGTGCTCCAAAGCATCTAACAGTGGATTTTTATGCATGCTTTGTCATCCACGGTCCTTCTTCCTTGCTGACCTGTCATCCTCAATCTCCTCATCCAATGAGTTTCTTTCTCGGGCTTATCTCTGTCTTTTATGCTCTTTTTCTCACTTCGACCTGGTAAGAGTCACTGTGTCTTCCACGAAGTTCTCATTTTTCCTTTTCTCCCTTGTTCTTTGCGTTCTTTCTCTAACCAAGGGCCAACAACTTTCACCGATTTTCACATTCAGGACAGACTATTATTCCATTTGTTCCATCTCTGTGTTCCTACAAGCGAGTGTGGAAAGATGATTTGGGAATCCCATTATAGTCATATGGCAGGACATTTTGGCTTGGAGAAAACTGTGTCTGTTCTTCAGAAACATTTTTGTTGGCCAAAATTTCGACAAGACATTAGCAAGTATATCATATGTTTCATTACATGCGCCATTGCCAAGCCAACCATCAAGAAGCAAGGCTTATACACCACTCTTCGTACTCCCGAGAAGCCTTGGGAATCCATCTCAATGGATTACATGTCTGGCCTTCCATCCACCAAGTAAAGCAATGACTGTGTATTTTTKRTCATTGATCAGTTTTTGAAGATGCCCATCCTCATAGCCTACAAGAAGAATATCACAACGACAGATACTGCCAAGATCTTCTTCGAACAAGTGTGGTTCCATTTTGGGATACCACGGACCATCATCTTTGACCGGGACAACATGTTCCTCAACACATTTTGGTCAAGTCTCTGGTCACTGCTGGACACTAAGCTCACTAAATACACTGCTTTCAACCCCCAAACACTAACAGAAGAACAAACAAAGGTCGTCAATTAGATGATTATGCACATCCTACGCATGTACAAATCTAAGAATTCACACACATGGGATGAGAGTCTCCCATATGTTTAACACAGTTACAGAAGGGCTCTCCATAACTCCACTGACCATATCCCATTTTAGGTGGGGATGGGATTCCAACCCTTGGGTCCCATTGATGTTGCACTAACTCTTGCCACCAAACATACATAATCTTCCCATGTTTAGTCTGATACCGAAAAAGCCACTAGATTCATTGAGAGGATTCAACACATCCACCAACAGGTCCAAGATATTTTGCAGAAATCCAATGCTAAGTACAAGCAACGCCATGATCAACACAGGGTACCGCA
Organism: Picea mariana; assembly: GCA_032191745.1. NCBI lineage: Eukaryota > Viridiplantae > Streptophyta > Pinopsida > Pinales > Pinaceae > Picea > Picea mariana. Next base: position 12,651 of record JASDQU010816645.1, read on the forward strand.
CCAGTTTCAGGTTGGATACAAAGTCTAGTTACATTTGCAGAAGGAGCGTCTCACGGGGCCCCATCGAAAGCTCCACCCACTTCATTATGGGCCTTATATTATCACCAAGGTTGTGGGTAGCAATGATTTTGATCTCAACACTCCACCCTTCTTGGGCCTACACCTAGTGTTCAATGTGGACCTCCTTCAACCATATTTCCCACCATTATTGGACACCTCAAAGATCACAGAACAACTAAAACCAACAGAGCTCAACCTTGACTGCATGGAACTATCATCCACTGATCATATAGTGAACACACAGGTCAAGGGCACTCACCATCAGAGGATCTAGCATTATAGAGTTGTCAAGGCAGGGCAGCTCCTACACCAAGGCAAGTGGCTTACTCAGGGCTAAATCCAAAATAAGTGTCCTCACCTAATGGGGGAACTCAACACAATGGAGACCATTGCTTCCTAAGGAGGGAGGATTGATCCATGTGGATATTGGTGGACACCCACCTATTCCAACTGGCTCCTCTTGTCTATTTTCAGTTCAACACATTCTTCTGTACTTCTTTGTAATTGTGGGTTCTACACTTTTGGGTCTGTTTGAAGCCCTACACATTTTCCATGTGGATACTGGTGGCCTCTCACCTAATCCAACTGGCTTATTTTGTATGTTTTCATGTCAGCACATATTGTTGTACTTCCAGGGTCGTTTTGGAGCCCTAAACAGTGTTTTTTTCTCGCCACAATCAAACTGTAGAAGAAGTTAGATTTTGATGGCGTATTATGTATTTATCTAAAAGACCTTTCCAATGGGCTATCACGTGCCTAAAATGGAGGTCGTATGCAAAAGTTACAACCCCGAGAAGTTGAGGTACCAACTTACCCATAGGGGGCCACATGAATTTTGGCGTTTCACCTCCTAGGGTTAGGTTTTTGGATGTATATGGTTTTGGAATTCATGAGTTATATCAAAATGGCCTCTACAGCCTCATTGTAATCATTCTTCTCAAACGAATGCATGTAGCAGCCACATCTCTTCTCAAAGATAACTACCACCATTCGAGCAAGTGTTTTAGTTTTACAGTTTCATCCTATTTCATTTATTCAATAGAATATATTGTTCACTGCATATCTGTGTTTTTCTTCATATATCTAGGTTTATTGTATTCAGTTTGTTAATCAGTTCATTCCACTCCTAAATCCAAATCAATCAATTGGTTGGAAACATTTTGTATCTAAGTTTCCAACTCGTACTTACCTTGACATACCCTTTGATGTTGTCCTTGTTGTCCAATACATGCAATAACTCCATGAAATCCATTGGAAAGTAGCGAAGTAGATACATTTTTATATCTAGGGTATAGTTCATTTTGATAGACAAAAAAATTCAAGGAGCACTCCATAATTAGTTGGTTTTATAGATTTTAATTGGGTTAGTGACCCTGATGATTGAAAGTCTATCATAGGATATATTTTCAACCTTGGTCCTAAACTTGTCACTAGGGCTTGTAATAAGCAAAGTGATGTTTCTCTTTCTTTAGTAGAATCCATGTATCAAACAGTCGTTCATGCAAGTCAAGAAGTCATTTGGATTTAGAAAATCCTTTTGAGTTTGGATTCCAGCAACAACATCTGACCACACTTTGGTGTGACAATTAGAGTGCCAATTAGCTCATCAAATATCTAATTAAACATTATCATAGTGAACAAATTGTACTACACATGCACCTCATTAGGAAGCTTATTCAATATCTCCTCCTTAAAGTGCTCTATTTCCAAACAAATGATTGAGTTTCTAACATTTTCACGAAGTCTCTCATAGTAGCAAAGTACCTAAAACTTCGATTGATGTTAGGTCTTCAAGAATTTTTCATTAAGGTGGGTAGGGTATGCTTTAATGAATCCTTCCTTATCCTTTTGTCACTTTAATCCTCCAATCCCATCACAAGTTGTTCTTAATGGGACCTGTTAGGATATTTAGGTATTAGGATTTAGTTAAGGTCAACTTGGTCTAATGTAATATTAGGTTCAAGTGTTCTTTTAGTGTGTTTCCCTAGTGTGCTTTTATACTTTACTAATATGATGGTCACAATCACGTCCCACGTGAGTGATCCTATGATTCAAACACCTTCTTGATATTAACAACACTTGATCTGTGGATTAATACATAATTGGTCCATGATCTCCATTTAAAGAGCATGGATGGACATTTTTCAATGATCAATTATGAGAGATGTTTATGTATGTTTATGTACTTTACTCATTTTTGCATTAATATATTTCCTCAAGTGGCCATGTTGGATGTGGTCATGGACTATTTCCCTCTTTGAAGTTTTTAACCATGTAAACATCGATGTATTTATATTTGATCTATATGTGTGAGTGTTTTTTCTGAAAGTGTTAGACCTATGTGAACCTACCCTTCTTTTCAAACAAAATTAAGTAATTTTTTTTGGTTATAAAAAGTTTACGAGGTCCATTCTTGACCCTAAAGTTCTCCTAGTGAAGAACTCAATGTCCATGTAACATATTTGCACCAAATGATAGGAATAAGTGTCAATCATTTGAGCATTCCTTTTGAATTTAGTTAACCTCCCCCCCCCCTGTGGATTTAATCTTTTCTTTGAGCTCATCTCTCTCTGATCACTCATCGACCTTAGATAGTAAAAAGGTCATGCATAATCCTTGTCTCTCAGAACTAAAACATGGTGTAGCAAAGGCCCACTTTGTTACCAACCTTGAGAATTAGGATTTGCATGGATGAAGATGAAGAAAAGCTACAAAAGGATATGCTTGAAGAATTCCTTCATGGATTATGTTTCTAGACATTTCTGCATGTTTTTAAATATTTGTTTGAACTATTCTTTTCTCACAAAACTTATAAAAAATTATTGATTGGGAAATCAAATGCTTGATAGTTTTATGATTAAAACTTTAACTCAAATTAATGTAAGATGCTCTAATTTTAAGTTTATTTGTTGGTAAAATGTTTCTAAAGCTCATTATAACTTTGTTATTAGGTGTAGGTTTTAATGATAGTTATCAAATGAGAAGTGGTAGGTTGTTAAAATATTTTTTGTAATGGTTTGGGTGAGATAAGTAAATTGATGTTTACATAATTTGTTTTTCTTTTTGACATATCTTTATGATAAAAAATAACAGAGTTTTTGGATACATATGGAAGATGGCTTTTGTCCATAAATATCATGTAGATATAAAAAAAAATCCCTATTTACACAAGTGTAGTATAATGTTGTACAAACATATTTAGATGTGCTCCTTTTGTTGTACTAATAAAAAGATACCATTCTTTCCCAAGAAAAAAAATGCCCATCAATAAAAATTGTTCAAAGTCATACATCTATGACCTATATCCTATTAGTCTAATTAGTTCACTTAACATTCATTATTCTAAGATTTTTTACTAAGAAATGCATCTTTATTTTATGTTTGATAGAAAAACAAATTCAAAGAAATTCATCTATGACCCGTCTTCAATTATTCTGAATAGTTCATTGAATATTCGTTATCAAATAAATCTAAATTATTTTTGTAAGTCTAATGCATATTTTTGTAAGTCTTATTGTGAAGTCTAATAAAATATATCAAAAAATGGATTATACTTACAAAAATATGATATCATTTGTGATATTGTGAAAATATGATACAGTTGTTGATATAATTTTTGTAAGTCTACTATGAATATTTTTGTAAGTCTAATATGCATATTTTCACAAAAATGGATTCTAATAAAAGATTCATAATTATATCAACAATTGTATCATATGTTCTACAATAAATAAGCCTTCACAATATTATATGCATTAGACACTCCCCAATCTCCATCTTATTATGAGCAACAAGGTTATTTGCAACTTGTATCACACTTTAATTATCACAAAATATAATAGTCAATGTCTCCACTAGAAAGCAAAGCTCACCAATTTGTAAACTGATGTGGATATTCCATTGGAACAATTCGTCATAATAGATCTAATAAATAATTGAAATATTTACTATTAAGGTTATTCTTCCTTTAGATCTCATAATCATGATCATTGGTTGTCTTCTTAAATAATGTATGAAATAGTTCAAATGCGAAAAATAGAGAACATAAATAAATACACTCACCATCCACAAATAAACAAAAGATATGACCTGGGAAACCCAATATGGGAGAAAACCCAACTAGAAGGTGAGGTTTCTCTGCTCTCTTTTCTCTGGTATAGAAATGATGCAAGTACAAAGAAAGAGGCACTCTATGTGGAGTTTCATTTGACCTATGGCATGTATGGATGCTATAAAATCTCTCCTCCTCTGTTGTTCTCACAAAATACCACTCTTAGATGTTTTTCTTAGCTATGGAACAAGATAGAATGCAAAAGAATGGAACCCCTTCTCCTCCTAGTGGCCCAATATTTAACATAGCCCGATAGCCATCTAGGGGTAGGTTTTTTACTTCCTCAACACTCAATTGTGATAGGGTTTTGAACCTTATATAATATTCTTGAAATTACATACGTGGCTAGCCCCATGTGCATGATTAATGGGGGTTGATGTGGCATCCTCTCATACAATGGTGGTCAACACGAAAGGTCAACTTGTGGGAGGCATACTGTTTGCATATGAACTTCGATTGACACACAGTATGGACCATTGGAAAGGTCTCAAAGTGAATAAAACCATCAATGGGTTGTGCACATATTATGGGTGCCATAACCCACAAAAAATGTCATTTAATGCCTGAAAATGGCTCCAGACCCCAATTTTCTAAACTGGGACCGACTGCAAAAATGACCTTGCAAGTCGATTCCTTCAATTTTTCCACTCTAAAACATTGAGATAGATGAAAAATAATATAATGATTTGATATGGATCATACCTCCCCATTTAAGGAGGATTTTGGTCCCCAAAATATTTACTGAATGAGGTGAGGAATTTTTTCCTCTACCTTCTCCTTGGAGTACCACTTTTCTTTTCTGAAAGTTGTCCTTTCAAACCAATATACCAAAGGTCATTCTGCCATTGTCTTGTAGTTCTAGACCGCTTTTGCAAAATTGTTTCCTCTACTAAATCTTCTTGAGCATCTAGTGCTAAGTCCTCTATGGAAGGTAGGACCTTCTCCTATTGATTCAACATGGAAGACTCACAAAGTTTGAGATTATCCACATTCACTACTGAGTAATTTCACATGTATGGGGGTAGATTGAGTTTGTAGGYGTTATATCGCACCTTTTCCAATACCTCAAAAGGACCATACCGTATATCCTTGATCTTCTTACCAGGAACCTACARCCTTTCCTTATTCAATTGTAACCACACTCTTTCTCCCAGTCTAAATGTTCTCTCTATTATGTGTTGGTCATGTCTAGCCTTGTACTTTTCTCATGATTTCTTCAGTATCTCTTGTACTTGAAAATGGAAGTGCCTAATATTCTCAACAAWTTTTTTTCTGCTTTTAATGCATCTCTTGTGAGGTCCTCCCTCRCTCCTCCTTGTTCTCCATAAACAACATCTAAGGGTGAAGGTGGAAAATTCCCAAAGCAAGTTCCAAAAGGTGACTTGCCAATAGAAGTGTGCATTGCTCTGTTATAAGAGTGTTGTATAGAGATCATATTTTCATCCCAAGTGTTTGGATGCTTCTAATTATAACCCCTCAAAAGATGCACCAAATTCCTATTGACTACTTTCTTCTACCCATCTATCTGTGGATGGAATGTTGTAAACCTCTTCAACTTAGTGCCCATCTTCTCCAACAATGTAGTCCAAAATGCACTGAGAAATCTGGTATCCCTGTATGAGATGATGCTCCTTGGTATCCCTTGATGGTCTTTTTAAAAGGCATGAGAATGCACATTTTTTTGAACCTGTCAACTACCACAAATAAATAGTCATGTCCCCTCTGTGTGGTTGGTAAACCTCCCACAAAATTATTGGAAATTATTTTCCAAGGTCGAGTGGGTACATGTAAGGGATGGTATAGACCTTGCTTCCCGTTTTCGGGCTTGCTGATACAACAAAGTATACATCCTCTAATATATTGTTCTACATATTCTTACATTATGGGCCAATAGGCATACCTCTGTAAGTTGACAAYTRTCTTCCCAACACCAAAATGTTCCGCAACCTTAGAGGTGGCCTCTCTGATAAGATGGAATTGTTAACCTTTAGGAACACAAAGCTTGTCGAGCTTGTCAATATTGTAGAGTAAACCATTTTTGAAATGATAKTAATCCTTTCCATCACCTTATTCTATATTAATTTGGAAATGTAGATGTTGAAGCACCTCCTTGAAGTCCTCATCCTATGTGTATGCCTCTTTGTATGCATCATGGGTAAAAGTCCCCATGTGCATCAAAATTCACAAAGTTGTAATATTGGATGTGGGTGGCCATGAAAGCATGTCTGCCAAATTATTTGTGCTACCCTTGTTATACTTGATGAATAGATGAAATTGTTGTAAAAACCCCATCCACTTGTAATGCTTGGTTTGTTGTAGCTTACTCTAGGCCTGCAAACACTGTAGTGGATGGTCATCTTTGTGGATGATGGTCTCCTTACACATGAGATAATGCTTCCAATTTTTTATATCTTGTACCAAGGTATAGATATCCTTGTTGTAGGTAGGGTAGTTGAGAAATTCCCCATGAAATACTTCATAATGATAGTAGACAAGCCTTCCTCCCTGCATCGGTATTACTCCCATGGCATACCCATTTGCATCTATATCCACTTCGAAGGGATTCTACATGTTTGGTAGTATGAGCACCGATGCTTGAATAATATTTATTTTCATCCCATCAAAGGCCTTCTATTGATTCTTCCCCCATAACAAACTCTTACCACTAGTTGTTATGGCATGGAGTGGTGCAACTACAACTGAAAATGAAGCTATGAAACTTCACAAGTATTGTGTTGCCCCCAAAAAAAATCTAACTTCGATGACATTTGTAGGAACTGGCCATTTCATGATGGCCTCCATATGTGTGGGATCTATCTTGAGCTCCCCTCCATCGATCACATACCCCAAATACATCAATGATTGCTGATCAAACTCACATTTCTTGAGATTGGCCAGTAGCCAGTGCATTTTCAGAGTCTCTAACACATGCATAATATGTGAGATGTGCTCCTCCCAAGTAGCACTATAAACTAGTATATCATTGATCCAAGTGGATATTGATGGCCACCCACCTATTCCAACTGGATCACATATAGTTTTCATCTTGGCAGTTTTTTTCTAGATTTTTCGGGTCCTAAACTTCTGAGGCCGTTTTGAGGCCCTAAACAACATTTTTTGGGTCCGCCACAGTTACGTTGTATTCCTCGAATAGACCATTCCAACGGGTTATCGTGCGCCTAAAATGGAAATCGATGCAAAAGCTACGACCCCAGGAAGTTGATGTACCAAGTTACCCCATTGGTACCCACATGACTTTTGGTGCTTCATCTCATAGGGTTAGGTTTTTGTATGTCTAAGGTTTTCTGATTACTTCTTGATGATCAAAAGGCCTAGAAGCCTCATTGTAATGGGATCAGACGAATTTTCATAGCCACCACATCTCTTCTCAGAAATTAGCCACCACCATTTGAGAAATATTGTTTTCATTATGCATTTTACAGTTTCAACAGATTTCTTTATTGAATAGAAGTTAAGTTTCATTGTATCTTTGTTATTGTTCGTTGTATCTCTATGTCAATGTTATAGATCTGTGTTTCATTTCATTTTTCTCATAAATCCATATTAGTGGTATAAGAGCAGTCTGCTCTTCATTTGTTTCTCTGTGTATGTCTCCAATGAGGTCAAGGTATAAGCAGTTAGGAATCAAACCATTTGAGCCTATGCATGATCGGCCTCATCGAACCTAATGACCGCCCATGGGGGGAGAAAAGAGAGACGATGGGAAAGGAGATCCCTTTAAACTGTTGCTCAAGGAAGCCCTCGTGTGACAAAGGAATAATATGATGCATAATTTTGTGCAAATCCTTCGATGACTACCAACAGGCGATGCATCTTCCTCGAGCAGAGGCGTCGCCCACTTCAAGGTACAAATCAATTTTGATATTCCTATATTTTAAGTTCAGGTAGATGAAGATGTTGCGGACAAATGGTTAAACCTTCTAGAAGGGTATTTTTCTGTCCATAACTTTTAAAATAGAGAAAATATTACTTTTGTGCTCCTCGAGGCCATCCCCCATGTCAAATATTGGTGGGATACTTTCCGTGAGAAAACGGTAAGAGAGGAATATACATTATTTGTAGTTGCACCCACTTGGGGTTCTTTTAGGGATGTTATTAAGGAACAATACTACCTTTTTGGAAGTTATGATGACTTATATACAATATGGACCACACTGTGGCAGGAAAGGGACCAAACAATGCCAGAGTTCACCAATGTCTTCCATACCTTGCACACCAAGCTGGGTATCAAAGACTCTAAGTGACATCTAGTGGTCAAGTATTGCGGTGGTCTTTATAGATACATCCATACAAAAATGGAGTTTATGGACATCTCGTCCTTGGGTGTGGCCTATCGATATGTTGTCAAAATTGAGTAGAAGCTTAAACAAAAGACACAATAGTTTGGGTCTGGAAACCCCTCATAGTAGAAGCAAGGAAAATGCAACCCAACCCACAGAACAAAGGAAAAAGAAAGGATGGACAACCTCAAGACAACCAATCTAAGATACAAACAAATAAGGACAATGGGAATACAAAGAAAGACATTGGGAAGTGGTGTGAGTTCCATAAGAGCCCCTGGCATAACATCGTTGAATGTCACTTCAAGCAGTCATTGGTGGCCGAGGTGAAAGCATCTAAATCAAATGGGGGTTCTGACTCTGAGTCAAAACCATAAAAAGGGAGACAGATCATTGATATGAAACCCAATGTCACCGTTGTTACTGTCAAGATCCAGCCCGGTGAACCTGATCAACCAGAAGAAGGTGAGCGCCTCTTTCATTCAAATATGTGGGTGAAGGGTACTTCACTACACTTCATCGTTGATAGCAGTATCCAGAAGAACATCATCTCAGCGGAGGTCGTCAAGAGATTGGATTTTCCAACAATACCGCACCCACAATCATACACATCGGATGGCTCCCCCAAGTGAGAGATCTTTGCATCAACCAACAATGTCGCATGCCCTATGAAATCAAAACCTTCAAAGATGAGGTATTGTGTGATGTCACCACCCCTAAAGTTTGTGATGTTTTTTTGGTCCAACCTT
>JASDQU010816645.1:33275-65022 GCA_032191745.1 Picea mariana
CAACTCATTTATTCACACTTGTTAGATTGTACCATGGTACCTTGATGCCCATTATCATCATTGGTGGTTTGTCTCGCGTTTGTTAATGGTATACATCAATGATCGGTAATCAAATGGTATCTCTCTATGTTCGACCCCAACACATCTATTCACATGGTGTAGACTTGTACCATGATAGATCACTTTAAAGAATTCAGGTGAAGTACAAGCATCACATATTTTGTGCTCCTACTAGACATATTGTACCACCCCTCAGACACTAGTACTTGTAGAGGATCATTTTTTTCACTCCATTGACTCCATATATCCTTTATTTTTTATTTTCAAACATAGCTCCACTATGTATCTATTCATGGCTATGATCTATTTTTTCATGGATCCACAGTGTATTCCTTGTGGCCATGATTGCTACTTTATATATCAAATGGATCCATCGTGTACTTTTCGTGGCCATGGACATTAGTCATAATTTTATATATTTCATGCATCTGCAATGTACTTGATTTTGTGACCATGTTTACATCACTCCTGAGCATGGATATTCCCAACTTGGAAAGAGAATACTCTTACTTGATCTCTACTAATGGTTTATGTTCTTGGATCAGTTGTTTGAGAACCTTCATTGGATCTACTTCAATGCATCCTCACCTCTAAGATTTATAATGTATTTTGGACATCGGTTTCCCTTCTGACCTCACACATTAGGGGGCATATGTTATACTACAATTTTCCACATCAATTGCAATTGTGAGATGGCTTAGTCATTGTCCATGGATTGAAAATTTAAATCCCAACTTCCCTCATAAAAATTATTAAAAAATAACACTTTTGTGTTTATCCGCGAGTCACCCTTGTGAAAACCGTAGATGTCCATGCCTTTCTAGTTTGCAACTCGTGGATTCCCTCAAAAAATGTGAAAAATAAAATAATTCCACTTTTTCATGCGGGGTTTTTGGTTGGACTCGTTCCTAACCTCCCCTGATCCCATACACAACATAATTCAACCACCTCAACCCCTTGAGGATGGTATAAAGGCACCTTTGAGGGCATGGATGAGGAGGACAACCAAGATGTAAAGTTATGCTTAAGAATTTGCAATCTTCCCTATATCCCCTATCCTCTAAGTAGMATCCCCTTGATTATGGAACTTGCTTTCCAATACTCCTTTCTCTCTCYTATGTGACTATAGGGTGTGTTCCTATCCCTATTGAGTCATTCAAGGAAGGGAAATCTTGTTGATTTGATGCTTGAAGGACCATTGGAGGAACCTGGGCGGTTGGATTCAAGACAATATCGACGGTTGGAGTTAGGTTGTAACCACTCATTCTACCRTTTCTAATAAAAGAGTTCTCTTTCACTCCATACTTGTGTTATATTGTTCAATTTAATTATGTATGCCAATTTGTTTCACATATTTTAATTTATCTATATATTACATGYATAATTTTATCCTATAACTACCTTGTTGCAACATTTTCKTGATCTCCTTTTGCAGATTAGTTCGAGCATAGATCAGGAGTGGATCGAGGGTCGAGGGTAAGGAACGACATTGACTGATAGGATACAAGGTGTGAAATTATTTATCCTATATCCTTAGGTGGTTATTTCAATGCAAGTTTTGTATGCGAGGGTAGTTTTTATCTTTTCTATATGGTCAAGCTCTGTTGTGACATGACCCAAAGTCATAGGGAGGAAATCCCATAACACATTGTAATAAGTGGAAGTGTACAACAACAAATATATGAATAATAAAAAGTTAAAAACAATTGAGTTAGAGTTCGATGGTGTGCCTATTGGCACCAGAAGTCACTCCTGGATTACAACAAGAGTAATCCTGATACCCATCAGTTTGTATGTCACGATTTTATAAAAGGGGTGATCAACAAATAACGAACTCAGAACAATATCGCTTTAACACGAAACCCTGGACTAGGCTATGCATCAATAGGTGAGGTATTAATCTAACTTTAGTCAAAAAGTTGTAATAAGGGTGAGTAGGAGGAAGACTTCAGTGAGAAAATGCAAAGGTCTGCTATGAGCATCAGGCTTCCAATAGCCCAGAGAAGAAAAACTTAAACACAAGAACTTCTTGTATTCAAATTACAAGAACACTAAAAGAAATCGTAACAGCGTTACAATAAAACATTTATCATAACACAGTCACAATGATTCATGTGAATCAGTTAGTCATGAACTCTTTCAGTATTATATGGAATCAAGACGAAGTAACAAAACTGACTGTCATTAAACAAGAATGTTTCACATACATATACATAACCAGGAAAACCAGTGCTTCATCAAAACTTTACAGTCAGGAGCTTAGCTCTACCATCGATACTTTACAAAATGGAAAAAATGCCTACATATACCCAAAAATTTCATAGCAGGAACTTGCTCGGGTTTCCATGGCACAACGTCTATGTCACTTCGGCCAGACTGTGCATGCAAACTCTCTGCCAGATGTAATATTTTACGTCGGGCCTTTGCTTGTCAGACTACCCATGCAGTCATTGGTCAGACTGCCCATGCAGTCTAATGTTGGACGTGATCTTTGTCACACTGGACTGACAGTCTTTCCCCACGTATTGTCTTTTTTTGGCCTTCTATTTATGGAAGGAGACAATGTCTCACCAACCTTCCTCATTTGCATTAACTGATTCATTGGGATCTGAAAGGCCTTGGTCAAATCTGCACCTGCAGGACGTGGCAGTCTCCCTTTGACTGCTTCTACTTCGTGGGACTGCTACGAGGGGACCCAGATGGCGGACATGGATGGATCTAATGATATTGAGGTGATGGGAGAGACTGGTAGGCTACTAGGTATGCATGGGTGCTTAGGTKCTAAAGGCATAGAGGCAATGTGGCACGAGAAGGTGACGTGGGAGTAGAAGGGGAGATCTGGTGGCTGAACAAGACGAGGGCAACCAACTAAGGTGGGGGTGACAGGGAGTGCGAGACACATGGCATGAGCTGAGTGAGTGATGGGTGAAGACAGGACAGGGATAGGTCAGGAGGATGATGAGTGGAAGACAGGTGTGAGGATGCGACAACATATGGGGTGAGACCATCTGCTAGGGAGGACGCGAGCAGTGGGACACTTGGCAAGAGATGGCAGGTGATAGTGATAAGGATTTAATGGAGGCGGTAAGTGGTCTTAGGTGGGAGTGGGTCTGACATCACGAGAGGGTGCCACTATAGCAGGGGGATCGCATTCAAAACCGCCTCATTCCAGACCCCCGCCCCCCTCATTAAAGGAAGAATGGCACGGGGGTTCTGTAATCAATCCTCAGCCGCAGATCTAGGTGCTGCAATCCCTRTCGTTGAAACATGTGTTCCCTCATTCYGGACCCCCTCCCYATTAAAGGAAAAACGACGAGGGGGGTCTGGAATTGCACCCAGTTCATAGATCTGGGCGCACAGATCTTGGTCGCCCAGATTTGTGCGTGTCTTAGCACAATGTGCCTATGTGTCATCCATGGTTGGACGACTGAGATCTTCAGCTTATAAATGATCCTGGTTCTTTCGAGACTTCTTGCACCGGGGATTCACGATGCATCTCTTCCCCAATCTCCCAGCGGCTAAATTGTGAAACTGCGGATTTGCGCCACGCATCCTTTTGATGGATGATTCAGATTACTTTGGCAATTTCACTTTGACTATCCCAAAAGGCCCCACTCCTTTCAATATGACCCTAGGCTATGACCGTGGGCCAGGATCCCGGGGCTTCGTGTTTCAAGTTTTGGGGCTTTGCCTGGCCATGTGATACACTTGTTGTCGAGAACCCCAAAATGTTGACTCCCTAAATGTCGACTAGTTTCCACCTGTCCCCACTGGATCGGACGACCTAGGTTAAATCATGGAATATGGGTGCTTTGTCATCGGCCTCTACTCTATGTTAAACCCTGGGAAACTTCATGGCCCCAAACACCCGATGACCGTTGATCTTGGCCTGATGAAAAATCCTCGCCGTTGAAAACAAAAATGCCAGCCTGCAAGCACTTTAAGCCCAAAACAATATTTTCTGAGATTTTCACTTGGGCGCTTCTGGCTACGACCTTTGAATAAAATGCATTTGATGGGATTTTAAACCCAATTTCTTCACATTTTACACCAAGGGCCTGAAACTGGAGAGTAACATCCCCCTTGCAAGAATTGATGATAACATTAGGCTCCATGGGGGATAGAGTCRTCCTTGTGATSCTCTAAGAACTCCTTTTACAGTTCTAGTGCCTTGTTGTTGGGCTATGGAGTCGAGATTAAAGAACCCTTCTGAAAATACATCCCGATAAGTTAAAACAAAAATAAACACACATGCTCAAAGGAGCTTATTTATGTACAGTCCTAAACTAATAAAACTTTTTACATGRGGCTAGGTGAAAGCAAATTTCCACCAGATCCAATCAAGTAACTTCCTGAATGGAAGCTCCTTCACTCTGTCGATGATCACCYGCAGCTGATGCAATTGTGACAGTAGAACAACTGCATCCTTCAACTTCCATCCTAAGGCTGAGGTTAGGATGAAGTTGGGCGACTACAAATCATGAAGGAAATAGAACTCCATGTATTCCTTTACAGGGTCATAGGACCAATGGAAAACTCTAGAAAATGGGTGATGRGCAGCCTCCTCTGCTACACAACTTCTCACACACAGTTGAATCTCTCTAGTAAGATCGGGTGTGAGAAAGGTTGGTGTAGGCTGACTGATCTCAGGTGGTGGCTGCTCACAGATAGGCTCTGGACAAGAGGTGAGTTGCCCCTACTGCTGCTCTTCTGGTTCTTTTTCTTGGCTCTCCCACAGGTCAAAATCGTAATCGTCATAAATGGGACCCATGGGAAAAATCCACTCCTCATCATGCTACTCACTATCTCATGTAGACCTGAGATGGATGATATCCTCAGGATAATATTCTTTAGCGAATAGAGGATAAGACTATATAGTCTGCTCAGGGAAATCCTGCATATCCAGCCCAGACTCTGATTCGTAACTGTCATATACTAGCTGGTTTCTCCTCTAGTTAGAAAACTGCAATGTGGGACTCTGTTGCTCCTCATCTAAATAAACATCAAAGCTTGGGGTAGTAGGTGCGTCAAGAGAAGGACGCAAAGCCTATATAGCAACAAAATCCTCCACATCGTCCTCAGAAAGGAAACAGTCACGATCTGCCTTCATTTTCTCAATCTCTGTAGAAAGAGATTTTACCAACTTCATCAACTCACTCAGAGCATCATCTCTCTCCTCAGGGTCCTCCTCCTCACAATCTTCATCATCACAGCCTTCATAATACACAACCATGTCTTACTCACTGTCCTCACATTCCTCACAACAGTTATGACAGATAAAATCAAAGGAATAAAACTTTTGACAATGCCTATTAAAATCCGCATGAAGTTCTGCCAAGGAGGAGATGCTGGCAGGGGGTAAGGAGAAATACCACTCACGAGCATCTCCTGCCAACGAGAACATGAACATTTAAAATAATACATCTTCATGATGTATTCCAAACTGATACATGAGTTCATGAAACTCATAGAGATGCCGAGTAGGGTTTTCCTCTTTACGCTCTCTAAATATGGGCAAATAATCATACCATTCATTCGAACAAGGGACAACATTAGGAAAACCAGGAACAACCAAAAAATTAAAAGGAGCAAACCTCCGAGCCAGGATTTTTTCCATATCGAACTAGTGTAGTCGCCAATCAATCCCTTAATCATGGAGTCGCCAGGTGAAAGACGCGCAACTTTGAATGTGTCTGGTCTTTGTTCACCATCAAAGGCCAGCTCTGATCATTGTTGTTCTCCCACGAAACTTCTCAGGATGAGAAAGCAGCTGYTGAAAACCTTCTCGAGAAAGCCCCTCTGGGTCAGCTTTCAGGTGTGCTAAAAGTAGCCACAACTGAAACAGTGAAGTGGAAACATTGGAGTTGCCACAGTGGAGTCGTCAGGTGCACAATGGAAATATTCAAGGGCTCTGATGCCTGATGCACCTTCAGAATCATAGGCTCAATGTCATTCAATCCTAGGGAAAATTTTCAATTTCATCCCCGGCAACGGTGCCAGAAATGTTGGCACCAGAAGTCACTCCTGGATTGCAGCAGGAGTAGGCCTGATACCCATCAGTTTGTATGTCACAATTTTATAAAAGGGGTGATCGACAAAGAATGAACTCGGAACAATATCGCTTTAACTCGGAAACCTGGACTCGGCTATGCATCAATAGATGAGGTCTTAATCTAACTTTAGTCAGAAAGTTGTATTAAGGGTGAGTAGGAGGAAGACTTCAGTGAGAAAATGCAAAGGTTTGTTGTGAGCATCAGGCTTCCAACAGCCTAGAGAAAAAAAACTTAAACACAAGAACTTCTTGTATTCAAATTACAAGAACACTAAAAGAAATCGTAACAGCGTTACAATAAAGCATGTATCGTAACACAGTCACAATGATTCATGTGAATCAGTTAGTCATGAACTCTTTCAGTATTAGATAGAATCAAGACGAATTAAGAAAACCGACTATCATTAAACAAGAATGTTTCACATACATATACATAACTAGGAAAACTAGTGCTTCATCAAAACTTTACAGTCGGGAGCTTAGCTCTACCATCGATACTTTACAAAATGGAAAAAATGCCTACATATACCCAAAACTTTTGTAGCAGGAACTTGCTTGGGTTTCCATGGCATGACGTCCAGGTCACTTCAGTCAGACTGTGCATGCAGACTTTGTGCCAGACGCAATAGTTTACATCGGGCCTTTGCTTGTCAGACTGCCCATACAGTCGTTGGTCAAACTGCCCATGCAGTCTAATGTTGGACGCGATCTTTTTCAAACTAGACTGATAGTATTTCCCCATGGCTTGTCTTTTCCTAGCCTTCTATTTATGGAAGGAGATGATGTCTCACCCACCTTCCTCATTTGCATTAACTGATTCATCGGGATCTGAAAGGCCTTGGTCAACTCTGCACCTACAGGCCCTTTGGTTGTTGCTGCTTCATGGGACTGCTGCAAGGGGACTCAGATGGAGGATGTGGATGGAGATGACGAGGTTGAGGCGATGGGAGAGACTGACAGGCTACTGGGTATGCATGGGAACTTAGGCACTAAAGGCATAGAGGCAATGTGGCACAAGAAGGTGACGTGGGAGTAGAAGGGGAGATCTGGTGGCTGAATGAGGCGGGGGAAACCAGCTAAGGTGGGGGTGAAAGGGAGTGCAAGACACATGGCATGAGGTGAGTGAGTGATGGGTGAAGACGGGACATGAATAGGTTGGGAGGAAGGTGAGTTGAGGACAGGTGTGAGGATGCAGTAGCATATGGGGTGAGACCATCTGCCAGGGACAACACAAGCAGTGGGACACTTGGCAAGAGATGGAAGGCTGTAGTGATAAGGGGCTAACGAAGGCGATAAGTTGTTTTAGGTGGGAGGGGGTCTGACATCACGAGAGGGCACCACGATAGTAGGGGGGGCGCATTCNNNGCCGCCCAGATTTAAACGCGTCTTAGCACAATGCGCTCGTGTTTCATCCATGGTTGGACGTCTGAGATACTCAGCTTATCAACAGTCCTGGTCCTTTCGGGACTTCTTGCACTGGGGATTCACGATGCATCTCTTCCCCAATATCCCAACGGCTAAACTGCGAAACTGCGGATTTGCGCAATGCATCCTTTGGATGGACGGTTCAGATTACTTCGGTGCTTTCACTTTGACTATCCTGAAAGGCCCCACTCCTTTCAATATGACCCTGGTCTAGGCTCCCGGGGCTTCGCATTTCGAGTTTCAGGGCTTTTCCTGGCCATGTGATACACTTCTTGTCGAGAACCTCGAAATGTCGACTCCTGAAATGTCGACTAGATGCCACCTGTCCCCACTGGATCGAACAACCCAGGTTAAATCGTGGAATATGGGCGCTTTTTCAATGGCCTCTGCTCTGTGTTAAACCCCGAGCAACTTCATGGCCCCAAACACCCAATGACCGTCGATCTTGGCCTCATGAAAAATCCTCGTCGTTGAAAACAAAAATGCCAGCCTGCAAGCACTTTAAGCCCGAAACAATATTTTCTGAGATTTGTGCTTGGGCGTTTCTGGCTATGACCTTTGAATAAAATGCATTTGATGGGATTTTAAACCCCATTTCTTCACATTTTGCACCAAGGGATCGTAACTAGAGAGTAACATTCCCCTTGCAAGAATTGGTGATAACAATGACTAAAGTTCTTACCAATTTCTAGGTGGGTAGAGGGTGTATTGGTAGTATCCTAGAATGAGAGTGGAAATGAAGGGGTCATTTCAAACATAGTCCTTGAGATAGACACTCTAACAAAGTATACAATGTGTTTTATAGATTATCATATATAACACTAAAGAGATCAATATTTCAAACCCACATTACCATATCATTGCATAAATAACATGGGTTTGAAGGTAGATCTATGTTAATAAATAACATTTACATGGTGATTCTGATTTAAATCTCCCCAGTTTGAGTAAAATCTCACCATCAAGCCAAGTCTAAATATGAATGTGACTGTTGGATAGGGAGGTAGGGCTAACAAGGTAGTGGTGGTTAAATCTATTAAAAAATATTGAATTGTTGTCGAGAATAAAAGTGTTGATCTTCCACATGAGTGAAAATGCCCTAATTAATTGCATAAACAAATTTTTAAGTTCAATGCTTCTTTTGTCTTTGARAATGGCAAAGTATGTGGAAAATMTCTGATAAGTTTATAGGCATAACATTGGTTAGRCAACTCATTGCTTGTCACYTCCTACTAAATGYAWWYATRGTYACAKWTAWTAYWRTAWTATAYKTRACYATRWWTRCATTTAGTAGGARGTGACAAGCAATGAGTTGCCTAACCATAACTTAATTCACATATAGTGAGACWATCATTATTTATTATTAAAAAATTATATTCAATGCAAATCATTGGATGAACCAACCCCTYATTGTAAAAAAAAAAATAGAAAGATAAAAACAACATTCTATTGTGAGTGAGTGGGTTAGTTCATTGTTTTAAATATTTCATTGGAAGCGAGGTTAATTATATAATTTCATTGCATTTGAATGAATTTCAATTTTTGTTTTTCCTTAAATTAATGCTTACAAATATTATAGTATATATGTCAATAGATTAAAGCTCGGAACAATGATAAATGGATAAATCTTAAAGGGATAAATGTTTGTGAAGAAATAAACGAGAAGAGGGATTTTGTTTGACAATCCATGCACAATGTACCTGCTAGTAAAATTTACATTAAATGAAAAATTATGTAATTTAGAGAGAAAAAAAATACTTGGAATAACATTTGTGATAATAATAATGTAAATAGAATTCATTTTAATATCAATAACATCAAACAAAATCAAAACATTGAATTAAAAAAATGTTTTTATTTATTTTTAATATTTATGAAATTGTAATTAGAATACACATTCATAGTAATATCAATAATGAAGAAATAGTTGACCGTGAATAAAAATATCTTGCTCAAGAGCATCAACATTGAAGAAATAGTTGACCGTGAATAAAAATATCTCATGCACAATATATCTTGTGCATGCCAAAATTAGAAAATGCTTAACATATGACATGAATTGAATAAAAAATTATGTTTAATAATTTATTTCTATCATTATATATCACTCTTTGATTGACAATGCACAAGGATAAAAAGATTGCGATGAAAAATTATTCAAGAAGAAGCTATTTTTTTCCAAATGAAAATTTCTCATTTATATTAAGCATAATATAAACTGTGTACATGTATTTTTCTTTTTGTTCCTCCACAAGTCTGAGACCAAAATTACAATAACGATCCTATAGACAGAATTGTTTCAGATACTTCATAAAAGAAGAAAACTTCTATGAAAAATCCACAAAAGTTTATCGGATAACTTTACATACCTGATAAGTATACTTTCCAAAAAGCCTAGGAAGAAATTGATGCACAAGAGAAAATAATGTTGATGACTGCTCAAGACACATTTAGAGCGGCAGAAACATTGTAGGGCCCTTGTGGCCATCCACCCAAATATTATAAGTGATTTTCCCTCGATCGCTGTGAAAAGAAAGTTTTGATAGATAGTCAGCTTCTTGGTTTTTTTCCCTGAAAATATGATCAAAAGAGATGGAGCTAAAATGAGTGCATAAGTCGATGATTCTTTCTTTCCATGCTTCCAGGATGGAAACTTTGAGATCACCTTTTTTCTTTAGCCATTCAATGACTATCATAGAGTCCCCCATGATGTGGATTTCATTAATAGTGAATCTTTCAGCTAGTGCTAAGGTAGACCAAGCTCCCAGGAGCTTCGCCCTTGTGTTGAAGCCTCCTCCACAATTTAATGTCCATCTACAAACATGAGTATTATTTATTTTAATGATGCCCCCAGCCCCACACTGATTGTYGACTGGTTGAGATGCCCCATCGAACCAAGCAAAKATTTTGTTTTCAGGAATTGGAGGGTCTAAAAGCCGCATGTTTTTTTGCTCGTGTGATTTCCAGCACTGGTCCATCGCACAATGGGTGAGATAGACAACTCAATTGATAGAAGGGCTCGTTCCATCAAAGATGGCCATGTTCCTTTCCTCCCAAATGTACCATCATGCATAAGTTGGCAACGATGGTAGGCTATGATTTTGTTTGGCCCATAAGTTTAGGGAATCAACAATAGTAGCACCATTCTGGCCACTCTCCAATGCCATCGCTTGTTTTAGATCCCTCCAAACAGACCTGGAAAAAATACCAGTTAGAAAAATATGTTTTGTGGACTCACCATGAAATTTACATAGAATGCAGATGCCCAGGCCTTGCCAACCACGCTTTTGTATATTTTTCCATGAAAGGACTTTATCAGTTGCTAACAACTAGGAGAATAATTTTATTTCCAGGGGACAATCCCACTTCCAAAGCTTCTTTCGCCATCTTTCTTGAGTCTTTTCCCAAAGATAATTTGACATGGCTACATATATGTTCTTCGACGTGATAACACCCGACTTGTCTCCTCCAGTCTAGATCAATTCATCAGGCTTGTTGTCAAGAGAGATACCTGATTCTGCCAGAAGAGCTTTGTAGTGGTTCCATTCCTCACTAAGATTATGAGATAAAATCATATCTTCGCTACTAAGCCACCTCTTTCCTATACCACCACCAAAATTCTAGGAAGTTGCTTGGTAAAGGAAGTAAATGCTTCTTAAATTTAAACTATGTATAAGCTCTTTAGATAAAAAGGATCCCTGTCCCATGCCCAGAATCACGTCTTTACCCAAAATAATAGAATGGCCTCTGCCCGGTTTCCAAGCCAACCACCGCATAATAATAGGTAAAGTATTGCATAATTTTTTCTAGGTTTGTGAGCCTTTTTGGCGAAGAGGATCCACATATCGAAGCTAGGTCCAGACTGGGAAGTGTGGATAATATTTATCTTTTAGAACATTTTGCCAAATCCCTATCTTTGTTAATTCTCTCCACATCGTGTTTGTTGCCAGCGTCCTACTAAACAACATGATATTGCGTAGGCCCCAACCACCGTGAGACTTTGGCTTCAAGACCATCATCCAGTTATAGAGATGGAACTTTTTCTTCTTTTTCCCACCTGACCACAGAAAAGTAAAACAAATCTCACGGATGGTATTCAGAATCGAATTCGGAACATGAGCCAGAGCTAACTAGTACACCGGTTGCATTTCAAGAACTGCCTTAAGAAACACAAGATGACCGCCCAAATTTAACATCTTGTTTCCCCAATGGTTTATCCAGGACTCAAATTTTTCTATTAACCAATACTGGTCTGAGGCTTTTTAGTTGTCCAATTTAAGAAAATAACCCAAATAGTAAAAGACAAGATCCAAATCTTTTCTAGGAAAAGAAAAAACATCTGTGATGGCTTTTAGAGAATCAATACTTACATTTGAATGGAGAATAATATATTTTTGAGCGTTTATAATCATCCCAGACGCCTTGCAAAAGTCCTGTAGAATTCCCTAAATAATCTTTCGTTCAGATAGCGAAGCTTTTGATAGAATCAGAATGTCGTCTACAAAGAGGAGAGCAGAAGTATATTAATATTTTTGGATACTTTTATACTTGAGAGAGAACCTTCATCTTTTTCTTTGTTTAGTGCTAGACTGAGACCTTCCATCATCAAGATGAAAAGGAGGGGCGACAACGGACATCCCTGACGGAGACCTTTTTTGCAGCTAAAAAAAATTGTCAGTTCACCATTTATTAATACAGCATAGTTTGTGGAAGATACACACGCCATTATCCAGTTCATGGTTTGGAGACCAAAAACACACTTTAACAGTATTAATCGAAGATAGTCCCAGTCATCGCAATCATAGGCTTTTTTCAAGTCTAGTTTCAAGATAATTGACTTCAACTTCTTGTTTTTGATGCTATGTAAACATTCTAGAGCCGTCCCGATGGCATCTAGGATTTGTCTTCCTTTGAGGAAGCCCAATTTCTCCATTGATAAATCTTTTGACAGAATCGGTCTTAATCTATTGGCGATCACCTTTTCACCGAGTTTATAGCACAAATTGCAAAGAGTTAGCGGTATGTAATCCATAAAGCCTAATGGATTATTTCCTTTTGGTATCAGAGTGATGAAAGTAGAATTTATCGCATTTTTCACCTTCCCCTTGATCCTTGAGTCCTCCACGCAGTCTAATAGGTCTTGGCCAACCAGATCAAAGAAAGAGAGGAAGAACTCTCATGTCCAGCCATCTGGACCAGGGCTCTTGTCTTTTGCAAATGATTTCAAAATGCATAATAGTTTCTCCTTTGTAACAGATTGTTCCATTGATTTTGTATCTTCCTCACTAACAAAAGCCTCGAAGAGTCTGACCGTATTTAATTGACTTATGATTGAAGTATGACCAACGTCATGGTAGAAAGATTTAAAATACTTTGAAGCTTCCTCCTTCATTTCTTTTTTTCCCATGTAGGTCGATCCAAAAACATCCTGAACCTCCCAAATAAATTTTGTATTCCGTCTGTAGCTTGCAAAATTATGAAAAAAATTTTTGTTCTTGTCTCCTCTCTTTATCCATATTTCTCGACTTTTCTGACGCCATTGTTCCTCATCTACTAGAAGTAGTCTATTTCTATCCTTTTCCAAATTTATCACTGATGGGTCACAATGACCATTTGAATTTCCATTAAACATCTTATCATATTTAACTGGCAGAGCCTCGTCTATCTCATGAAGATCACTAGTGTCTCTTATGTGTTTGTTCTTTGCCCATAATTTTACACAGCTCTTTAGCTTTGTGAGCTTTGCCACGAGTCTCAATTGAGAATCTTGGATGCTCGACAATTCAGAGTCCTACCAAATTTTCTCTACCACATTGGCGAAACCTTCTTCTGCAATCCATCCAGGATTGAATTTGTAGGGGAAAGAAACCTTTTGAAATCCCTGACCAAGTTCTAAACAGATCGGAGCATGATTCGATATGAAGGGGAGTTGTACCCATGACCTATACTTTTGTGAAGAGACAAGGATCTCCTCTGCAATATAGAACCTATCCAACCTCTTTGAGATACTTTCAGCACCAGCGCAACCATTTTTTGGGGTTGGCAGTGGATTGTTTGGGATCACATCTATGAGAGAATGCCTTTGAAAAAGTGATTTAAAGTAAACTGATAGTGGATCACTTGTAGCCTTCTTCCCCCATGTCTTCGAAGATGAAGTAGTGAGATTTAAATCTCCTGCTAGAATAATATTTATTTTACTTAACAACCCTGCTACCTCCACTGATTCCCAGAATTCCTTTCTATTTTGGCAGGGTCCATAGACATTCAGAAACGTGAACTCTTTTTTATATCCAATTGTATAACCTGTCAAGAGTATACCACCCCTGATTAGAAAAGGTTCAAAAGAGAAAATATTTGGATCCCAAGAGGCAAGCAGCCCTCCAGATGTCCCCACTATACTCACAGCCAATCTGGTTTAAACTTATGGATGAAAAATCGTGCTTTCTCCACCGAAACCATTGTTTCCTGAAGTAAAATAACACTAGGGGATAAAGTACTCAACAGTATTTTTAGGGAGTTTTGTTTCAAGGGACCTCCCATCCCTTTGATATTGATGGAAACAAAAATCATATCTTAGTCTTGGCAAGGGATTTTAAACCTCTAAGTGCCCCAATGTTGGATGAAGTGGATGGAGAAGGTTGTGGTATTGTAGTGGCTCCCTCCTTCTTTTGAGCACTATGAGTTTTTAAAGGGGAAACCTCAAACCCCAAACCTTTGGACCAAGAAAGGTTGGCTTTAGAAGAGCTAGGTAACCCTTGACGATCGAAAAATGAAAACTTGTTAACCTTATAGGCCACCGAAGATGCACCCGAAAAGTTAGGAAGTGGAAGACGACTATTTAGGCAGTGACCAGAAGGAACCATGTCTACTAAAAGAACGTCTATAGCACTGTCACTTAGATCAGACTCAGTATATCCAGGGGCAGTCGGGGAGGCCAAAGAGAGAGAGTCCAGGGATGGATTTTCTAGCAATTCATCATCGTGACCCTTTGTTATAGGAAAAGAGCTTGTCACTTCTTTAAAAATGGGGTTAGGAGTAAAAACAGTAGGAGAAGCCCTTGAGTGGGTGCCTAGGATAAGGTTAGGGGGATTTTCGATGTAGGGGTCTTTCGCAGAAGGAAGAGAGTCAGAAACTGCAAGATGAGGGGGTAAATGGGATGTGACAGAGGACGCTCTAAAGCAAGATGGCAAAGGAGACGTAAGAGATGATTTCAAGTGTTGTCGCTCCCATATACACAAGGACGAAAAAAACTTTGGACAAAAGAGTCTTAACTTACTTATGAAAGAAACATCATCTGAAGGGGAACCATCAGAATCATCTGCAACTTGGAAGATTATAGAAGGTTCATACTCCTCCAAAGGAGTCACAGTAAGAGCCAAAGTATCCTCAGTAGTCTCCTCATCTGACAGGGAACCGAAGACTTGAGTACATTCCCATCGAAGGTGACCAGTCTTCTGACAAAGGGAGCATCGAAACAAAAAACCCAAATAGTCAAAACGTTGAATGAAAAGCAAGCCTCACCATTCAATCTCCAGTGAATTACATAGACCCCCATGAATTTCAATTTCTACAATAATTTTTTCCATTTTCTTGTTTGGAGAGAGGATGTCAGAATCATCAAATTTTAGAAATAGTCCTAAGGAATTCCCCACAGCTTCCAACACTTTCGTGTTCCATAGTTGTAGGGGGAAACTCAAAAGAAGAACCCAAACATGTCTGAAGCTAAAGTATTCAGATGAAGGGTTGAAGCTTAAGCGCCATCGCTTAAGCATTATACTTCGTCCGTCATAACTCCAAAAAGTGTTCAGGATACGCTCTGTATCTTTAGGACTTTTGAACATAAATGAAAGCCAACCATTCGGTAGGTAAAAAAACTTTGGACAGTAACCCAGGACTGGAAACCAAGTGATATTCATCCAATCCTCCATAGAAGAAGTACACCTAGATCTATAGGCTATTCTACCTACCAATGTGCAAAGCGCTAGGGAGCATGACTCCTCCAGACCTATGTCCATACCAAGGACCAGTTTGCGCTTTGGCTTCTTTGGTTTCCAGACTTTAGTGTAACGAGAGGGAGGACCAGTCCTTGGAAAAATTCTTTTGTTCTGGTATACAACACCCTTTAAGGCCTCAATCCTATCATTCACCGAGAGAGGTTTGTGAGAACCCTGTACATTATTCCCTTGGTTTGAAGCCGAAGGACCCCCAGAAACCTGCCTTGCGGTTTCTAACCCAGAACTAGAAGGGAGAAATGAGCTATGTTGAACACCACAAGTAGTCTGGGAAAATAAAAGAGAATCTCCCCCCTTCATGTCGGTGATAGTATGAGCCCCAGGGTGGTCATGTAGATTATTGACTAATAAATGATCATCTACCAAGGAGTAATAAGCCTCCTCCTCCCAATGCACTTTGTCAGCTGCTCTAATGAGTGCATTGGCATCAGAATCCATAATGGAAGACACTTGGATGCTCTGAAGATTCAGAGAGTAAGACAAATTACTACCCAATACCCAAAGCGTCCCGTCAGAGATAAAAAATAAGAGTGGGAAACAAGGGAAAAGGATGAGGTGACTGTTGGCTTTAAGCTAGAAGGATAACCAAGACTTCATTCTCTTCTGCGATCAATAACAATAATACCTACCTTAAAAAAGTGATACCAACCTATGTTCACAGAAAATGATAAGCCTCATACCTGCAAATTGTTTCCACTGTACAGAGCTTACCGTAGAGACTTCCATGAGAGCCTGTGCTTTCTGTAGAAATTTGAAATTTCCATTCTCGCCCATCCCTAAATTCATTATCAGGTTGAACAAGTTTGTCATTAATATATGTTCATAATGAAATCTGATCATTGTTCATGGAAAATCCTATAACGAACATGGAAACTCCTATAACGAATCGTTTGTGATATCTCCCAAGAGATGGCCAAAATAAAGGTGGGATCAGTTGTGGAAAATAGGTCCAATGATGACAATCGATTGAATGAAGAAATCGATTGGAAGATGAAGGTGATTCTTTGAACGGGATACCAATCCATAAAATTAAGAAGAAGCCTCTGGAGCTAAAAACAATTAAGAGTGTGATAACTGGTTCCCAACAGGACAACTCCTATAAAAAATCATTGGTGATAGCTCCTAAGGGATTTCCAAAAGAAAGGTGGGATCAACTATAGAAAAGAGGTCCACAATGGCAGTTGATTGAATGAAATAAATTGATTGGAAGATTAAGGAAACTCTTTGAAAGGGATACCAACCCACACCTCGGTGAAATACATCGAAGAAGAAGCTTATGGAGCTAAAAACAATTCAGAGTATGGTAACTGGTTCCCAGTGGGGAAACTCCTATAACAAATCGATGGTGATAGCTCCGAAGGGATGACCAAAATAAAGGTGAGATCAACTGTGGATAAGAGGTCTAGTGATGACAGTCGATTGAATGAAGAAACATATTGGAAGATGAAGGTGACTCTTTGAAAGGGCTACTGGTACCTCGGGTGAAACACATAGAAGAAGAATATTTTGGAGCTGAAAACAATTCAGAGTATGATAACAGGTTTATTGGTAAAAATATTGACCAACGAATCCCATTGGCCAATAGAAGAGAATCACTCTAGCGCAAAGATATATTGTTCTTAGAGATATATTGGTTTTCGAGGAGAAAATTGACTCTATTGAAGAAAAGAACTGGGTAAGAGTAAGAAAACAAATGAATGGAAGAAATATATTTGCTAATGAGCTTGGATTCCAAATGAAGGATGGATCAGCAACAACCTAGAGCTTAAGAAAAAAGTTTTGGTTCCATAGGATTGTAGGTCAGTGGTTAACTATGATAATTGACAAGTTTAACAGATAAAAAACCCAACGACGAAGACCAATACCTCCTTACTGGTTGAGAAGAGTTGTTGAGTGAAATATGTGTGCTTTAATCCCCAAAGAAAACCACTCCAATCTATGGGAAAACAATATCAGATCTCATCTACATGCATGGTCTCTTGTTAAAGCTCAAATTACAACGAGGTTGAGGTGGTAGATGTTGGGTATTTTGTGTAACATGATACAAAACAAATAAACCAAATTGCAGATAATCAAAGAGGAACAACTTCAAAGAAAATGGGTGGTGTCTAAAGACATTGTTACAACACTTATGCATAGCAACACATTGTGATCAGAACATCACAATGCATATTGAACACACACACCATGTTCAGTATTTTCATATGACACACTTGTCATACATGACATACATATGATAATGACTCAAGGGGTCTATTATTTATAGCTTCAAGATCTAACCAAATTCCTTCGAATCAGGAAGATATTGTCAACATACAACTGTCGATGGTTAGTGTTGACTCTGTCAAATCCACATTGTCTAGTTATATCAACAAGGATGCTCGACCTGACCATCCATTCGTCCAACTCGTATTTGATTGCTCGGCTAGTCAATCCATCAACCAACTATCTTCGACTATTGGTCAATTGCATGACTGACAAGATTGTCAACTATTCAATTGAATGATGTATATATCTGGTCAATCACTCGACTGACTATTTTTAGAAGTAGGTCGACCACTCAACTGACTGATTTTAGGAGAAGTGTGATGAACCCATCAAAACATGAAGTTCCAACAACCCCCCATCAACACATGGCTCTAGAGATTCAGGAGATGAAATTAATTCAGTAGGACACCCCCCCACAATTGTATCTTCCTTGATCCCAAGCATCGAATGGAGCTTAAAACAATTAGCTTCACACAAAGGTTTGGTAAAGCTATCAACAATCTAATCATATATTTTGCAATAAACAAGAGAGACCACATTCTCATGAACCAACTATCTCAAGTAGTGAGAATGAAGCTCAACATGTTTCATCTTACTGTGTTCAACAGGGTTGTTAGTGACTTGAATGGAACTCTCATTTTCACAGTAGAGTATAGTCGAGGTCTGTACAGGGAATCCAAGTTCACCCAGAATTTGGAAAATCCAGATGGCTTATGTACCTTCGTTCACGATGCCACGATACTAAGATTGTGTAGTCGACAAGGAGACTACCTTATATTTCTTGCACGACCAAACCAATGGTCCAATTCTGAAGTGAAAGACATAGTCAAAAGTGGACATCTAATCATCATTGTTTCCTTCCCAGTGGGAGTTGGTGAAGCTGACTAGTGGATCTGAGCTTCGAAAATACTTGATAACGAAATGAGTGGTACCCTTTGTTATATTTTCCTTATTTACAGAGCATTAGTGTTACTATTGTTCTTTTACTTCCTTATCATTAACATATATATATATATATATATATATATATCATGTACTAAGAAGTAGCAGCATAAACAAGAGATTTATCCTAGGAAAACCAAACAACCTTTCTTAGATAGATTCCATTCACAAAGAAAGTCCAAACAAATAAACCCTAGATCAAGGATAACAACTAGAAACACCACCACAACAGTAGCAACAACACTATACCAATATAGTGCACCTCCTCGGGTAGCACACAAGAGAGAGATACCAAAAATATTGAACAAGAAAAAATTGAGTCACTGCAGTTGTTGTGTCACCTTCTCCAAACTTTCACCTTGCTTCTGGGTGAATGAGAGAGTGTGAGTGAGTGAAAAAATGAGCCAACACGCTCTCTATTTATAGTCTTCTTGGCCACTATACTGGGTTGACTTATTCTCTAGAAAGGTGCCACTTCATTATTCTAATTCTTCTGGGATGACTTTTTTTCTGGGGTGTTTCAACATCTATCCAATGGATCTCTTGCTTCCAGAATCTTCTCCATGTCTAAGAAAGGTCATCTAGGAGGGAAATATCCTCCTGCAACTATCAAACATCAACAATCCCTCTTATCTAGGGAGGTATCTTTCATGATGTCTTCGTCTAGTAGTCCACTGACTACTCTACAATCAGTTGGTAGCACATAGCTGCCACAATGCCATCGGTAGCTCAAATCATCTGTCATGGTATCTACAATCAAGTAGCGCACAACTACTCCCAATGTGAACTGGTAGTCTACATGACAATGATATAGTAGCACACAGCTACTACAATTCCATCCAGTAGAACACGACTATGTTGATCCATAGAAGTACACAACTACTATCCAGTGGTACATAACCACTCCAAGTAGCACACAACTACTATCCAGAGACACAATTTCTCTCTCTTGTAATCAATTGATAGTTACACAAACTACCACCATGCAATCTAGTAGTCTCTATGATTATGCAGCAATCAACTAGTAGCACACAACTACTACAATATGAAATCATCCATAATCATAGTCTGACATCTCCATGACTACACAACAATCAGCTAGTAGCACACAACTACTACAATTCCATCAACCATAGTCAGGATCCATCTGACTATGCAACAATCAACTAGTAGCACACATCTACTACAATGCCATCAGCCATAGTCATACCTATGACTATGCAACGATCAACTAGTAACACATAGTTAATACAATATGCCATCAACCATAATCATATTCTCATCCAGTAGCATGAAGCTACTCCCATAGTCCTCATGACTATGCGTGTGATGTTTCTTATCTCATTAGGTCCGACAGTGCATTACGCCCTCAGTCACATGACTGATCTAGGGAAACCTTGACCAGTGGGGTTAGTCGGCATGAGAAGAAACAACACAACTTCCTTTTAATGAGGGTGGACATTTGACATCACGCCAAGATTTTCCCTGAAGTACTCATACTTCACTCTTGATAAAGGCTTGGTGATAATGTCTAATATCTTCTCATCCATGGATATGTACAGGAGATCTACAAATCCTCTCTTCACCATGTATCGGATGTAATGATATTTGATCTCTACGTGCTTAGCATGTCATGAAATACAAGGTTCTCTATAAGCTTCATGCAACTTTGATTCTCACAATGTATCAAAGTTGGCTCCAACTCTAGATCAAATATCCCTGCAAGCAACATATGAAGCCACACTGCTTCACAGCTTGTTACGCTATCTACGATATAATCTTCCTATGATGTACTGAGTGCCACTGATGTATTATTTCTTCTCAACCATGAGATCATACCTGATCCCAAACTGAAGAAGCATCCAAAAGTACTATTTCGATCCACTGCACTCCCTTCCTAGTCAGAGTCTATATATCGATGCAACTTCACATCTCCACCCGAGACATATCACAATCCATATCCAATCGTACCACGGAGGTACCTTAACATATGTTTTTCTTCCATCCAATATACCTGTCTAGGTTCAACCATGTGTTGACTCAAGGTATTCACTGCAAAACATATATTCAATCTGGTGTTAACTAGGTACATCAAGGATCCAATCAGTTGTGTGTACATCGTCGGATCCACCAAATCTGAACATGAATCACTCAAGAGATTCATATTTATTGTTATAGGTCTAGTCATGGACTTGCATCCCATCATCCCAAATATTTGTAGGATCTCAATAGTATATTTTCCTTGGATAACGCAAATCACATATGATCTTTGCCTCACCTCCAATCCCAAGAAGTAATGCATCAAACCCAACTATGAGCTTCTCATATCCTGTTAGGAACATGTCATCCATGTATAATACTAAGATAAACACACATCCATTCTCAACCTTATAGTAAAGTTTGGGATCCACATCAATCTTGTTAAATCCCAAGATCATCAGATATCCATCTATCCTAGCATATCATGCCCTGGGTGTCTACTTTATCCCGTACAAATCCTTCTTCAGTTTGCACACATGGGACTCCTTCCCATGAATAAAAAACCATTGTGGCTTCTCTATGTACACTTTTTCTTCAATTACATCGTTTAAGAAATCAGTCTTGACATCCATATGGTGTAATTTCCATCCCAACGCGCAAGCAATGGAAATAATCGATCTGATAGAAGTGTATTTTGCTACTGGAGAAAATGTTTCATCATAGTCTTATCCTTCTTTCTGGGAGAACCATATAGCCACAAATATTGCTTTGTACTTCTCCATGTTGTCATATGCAACACACTTGATGTTGTAGATCCACTTGGAAGTCACTGTTGACTTCCTTTATGGTCTCAAAACCACCTCACACACATCATTCTTCATGTTGGACTGATACTCCTCCATCATGACATCCTTCTATTATTTCTTCTTAGTAGTTTCTTCAAAGGTGAAAGGTTCTGAATCAACAATGTTGCTCATTAGTGCCACATAGTTGGAAAAGTTATGTGGTCTATTTCTCTCTCTGAAATATCCTTTGGGAGATGCATGTCCTTCAGCTTCCTGCAAGGTGTTCCAGAGCCAAGTTGGTCTCTTTAGGCTGACTGTATCTTCTTGGGGTGGATCTATGGGTTTCTCTTATTCTACCATCTCATTTTGAACTTCTGGAATGGTATCTTCTGGTGTATATTTTTCCATGATTGCATTCTTGGAGCCTCCTGCTCCTCTCTGTCCCGATCCATGTGAGACTCCCTTGACCTTCTAAAGGCTTTGTCTTTGACAAATGTTACATCCTGGTTGATCTCGATCTATCTATGTCCAGGGATGTATATTTTTTAGGCCTTCTAAGTCTCACTGTATCCAACAAATGTGCCCTTATTTCCTAAAGGTTTCAACTTCATTCTCTTTTCCTTTGGAACATGTACAAACACTGAAGAACAAAAAATCCTCAAGTGACTAAGTTCTGGTTTCTTTCTAGTGAACACTTCTTTAGGTGTCTTTTCCAAAATATCTTGTGAGGACTTCTATTATGGACGTACACACATGTTTTGGATTCATTTTCCCATAAGTGCATGGGTAATCCCTAGTCATGGATCATCTCTTTTGTTGCTTCTACAATGRATCTATTCTTTCTTTCTGCAACCCCATTCTGCTAGGATTTGTAGGGGGTAGTCAAATCCCTCTTAATCCCTGCTTCTCTGCAAAATTATTTAAACTCATTTGAGGTGTAMTCACCTCCATTATCATATCTCAATACTTTAATATTCCTTTCAGAGAGATTTTCAACTAAAGCCTTGAACTCTTGAAACTTGTTAAAGACTTCATCTTTCGCTTTTAGGAAATAGATCCATGCTTTTCGAGAATAGTCATATATGAATAAGACATAGTATACAAAATTTSYCAATGATGGCACCATCATATTTCCACATACATCAGAGTGTATGATTTCCAATATACCCTTGGACCTTCTATCGTTGTTGGTGAATATTACCTTGACATTCTTTCCAAGAGAGAAACCTCTGCAWACTCCATCATGATCTACCTAGATCTTTGGTAGAACTATAACCATATTTCTCAGTATTGGTAGTGCTCTATAGTTTATGTGAGAAAGTCTTAGGTTCCATAGCTCACTGAAGATAACATTGTTATGTACAAGGGCTTGTTCTTGGTGTCCCTTTAATTTGTACAATCCTCCCTCTCGGACACCAATCACGGTATATTTATCCATGCTTGAATTCTTAGGCCATAGAAGAAATTGGCCATCCACAAAAGCTACCCTAAATCCTTTATCTTCTAAAGTAGAAATGGAAAGAAGATTCTTCTTCAAGCCTTGTACAAACATAATATCTTAAATTGAAAGAGGGTTTCCTGAATCAAGTTGTAGGGAGGCTTCTCCAACGCCTTTGATTTCATGCTTCGAGTCATCCCCAAGCACCACCTGAAGAGAGGAGTCATTTTCCATCAGGTTGGAGAGAGAGTCTTTGAATCTGGTCATGTGCTTGGAAGCAACGCTATCAATGAGCTAAGTTTCACGTCCTTGAGTGACAGTTCATGTGAGTGTTGAAACAAATACAAATTCTTCATCCTTTGACTTATGTTGTTCAACATAGACTACATGTACATGGTGATTCTTCTTCTTCCCCTTTTCATGTTTGTGAGGACATTGTGAGGCATAATGTACCATCTTCTTGCAGGTGTAGCATCAAACCTTTGACGCATCCTTCATGTGACATGGATTATTAGGCTTCCTTGGGATACCTTCTTCCCTTTCCTTCCTCTTCTTCACTTTGGCAGCAGGGGCTTGATTTTCTTCATCATTTTTTTTCTATGAATTGGATATCAACCTGGATTCCTCTTGGGTGCAATCTTCCCATAACTTGCCGAATTTGGGAAATCTTCTTCTTGCGCAAATCCCTTGAACAAATGGGTCCCAAGAGGAGGGAAATACATTTAGTATGGTATTCACAAGTTCATCATCTTCTAATGGATATCCAATGAATACTAACTGGTCCCTGATTTGTGAGATCCTCATAAAATAGTTGGCTAATGTTTATGACTTGTTCATTGTCATGTTTTTGAGTTGATTCCTTAAAGTAAACTTTTGAATGGTATTCTTACTTTCATAGAGTTTGGTTAGGGCATCAAACATATCCTTTGGTGTCTTTAGTTATGATACATTAGGTATCATATGATCCTTTATTGAATCTGTTAAGATCCTCTTAGCCTTGACCGCATTCTTTTTGAACTTCATTTTTTCTTCTTCATATCCAGGTTCTGGAAGAGTTTTCATTACGTGATACAGTAGATAATTCTCTATTAGAATGGGGATAACTCTATGCTTCCAGGATCTGAAGTTATCTTCTCCATCCAATATATCTTCAAATCTCATGTTGGTTGTCATTCTTCGCTGGTAGAAACCCTGGCACTGAAAAACCTTAATTTTTCAAACTTCACCAAACTGCATGCTTAGGGTTTTAGGGGGGTTGTGCTAGGTTAGGGTGCACTTATCTATGGAGGAATTATCCCCAATGACCTTGGGATAGTTCTCAACGATATTGACAAGGTATTGCAGCTACAAGGTATTGAAAGGTGTTGTTGTAGCGATCTTCCTTCCAATGGTCAAACCATTTTGAAGGTAACCAACTTTAATACCATGTTAGATTTTCCTTATTTACAGAGTATTAGTGTTACTAGTGTTATTTTACTTCATTACCATTAAAATATATATATCATGTATT
The DNA here is from genome assembly GCA_032191745.1 of Picea mariana. Taxonomy (NCBI): domain Eukaryota; kingdom Viridiplantae; phylum Streptophyta; class Pinopsida; order Pinales; family Pinaceae; genus Picea; species Picea mariana. The sequence goes on from JASDQU010816645.1 coordinate 57,748, forward strand.
GAGAAGTAGCAGGATAAACAAGAGACAAAAATAACATAAGAGATTTATACTAGGAAAACCCCAAATGGGGGGAAAACCCAACAACCTTTCTTACATATATTTCGTTCACAAAGAAAGTCCAAATAGATAAACCCTAGATCAAGTCTAGCACAAACAAAAACACCACCACAATTGTAGCAACAACATTATACCAAGATAGCGCACCTCCTCAAGGAGTAGATCACAAGAGAGAGATACCAAAAAGACTGAACAAGAAGAAACTGAGTCACCTTCTCCAAACTTTCACCTTTCTTCTGGTGAATGAGAGAGTGTGAGTGAGTGAACAAATGAGCTAAGACGTCCTTTATTTATAGTATTTATAGCCACTAGACTGGGCTAACTTCTTCTCTGGAAAGGTACCACTTCATTATTCTAATTCTTCTAGGTTGACTTCTCTTCTGGGGTGTTTCAACATCTATCCAATGGATCTCTTGCTTCTAGAATCTTCTTTGCATCTAATAAAGGTCATCTAGGAGGGAAATATCCTCCCGCAACTACCAAACATCAACACCTTGAATATAAAAAAATAATCCTTTTGACTACTTTCCAAAGGATTTCTCTAGAATCCTACATAAACCGATAAACCATGCTAACAACAAAGGAAATGTTAGGTCAATTGTGAGTAAGATAAATAATACTTCCAACCAATCATCGATAGAATGTAGCATCAACTTTGGGAGTTTGACAATTTTTTATTAGCTTAACTCCATATTGAAAAGGAGTAGCACAGAGCTTACACTCTACCATCTTAAAACATGTCAAGAGATCCATTACATATTTAGATTGACAAATGAAAAATCCATAAGACACAAGTAATACTTGAGGACCCAAAAAATAATTTAGAATACCAAGATCTGTCATATCAAAGGAGTCATATAGTTGTTTCTTCAATCTAAGAATGAGATAAATTTAATTGTCAGTTATGATAAGGTTATAAACATATACAGAAATAATCAAAATATTTTCATGAGTATGGAGTACATATAGACTGTGATCATATTCACAATGTTTAAAACCAAGTCAAAGAAAGAATTTTTCAATATTAGCATACCAAGCTCGAGAAACTTGCTTCAAACCATAAAGAGACTTATGAAGTCAAGAAACTATGGTGGAATATGTCACAAAACCAGGGGGGTTTTCCATGAATATTTCTTCAGATAGGTCACCATGAATAAAGGAACTCTTTAGATCCATCTAGTGGATCTACCATCCAAAACAAGAAGCAAGGAAAAKAAGCAGTCGAATAGAGTTCATCTTCGCAATAAGGGAAAAGGTATCAATGTATTTGATGCCTTCTTGTTGAGAAAATACGTTCATAACCAGGTGAGATCTATGACGCTAAACAACACCTTCAAAGGTAAATTTGGTCTTATCGACCCATCAACACTTCAAAATGTTCTTCARTTGAGTTTGGGGAACTAAATCCAAAGTATGATTATTCAATAGAGAATCCATTTCTATTTGCATATACTACTCCCATTCAGGTTATCTGTGTGCATCTGATTAGGAAACAAGATAAGAGGTTTCAATCGCATGACTCATCAAGGAAATGCTAGCATGTTTCTTCTCGTTGATGTTTTTGTAGTTGTGGGAGGTATTAACCTCCAGTATAACCTTTGTACTTAGAGTAGAATATTATGGAAGCAAGAGAACAATTAAATGGATGTGGAATACCCTAGAAGAGAAGTCGGCTCAAGAAGATTAATAGTAAAGTAAATAGAATTCTCCAAAAAGTGAGGTCGTCCCACATGAAAAGACACCTTGGAAGACTAGTATAAATAGAGGATAGACACTCATCATTTATATATATACACCCACTCATCTAGGGCGCAAGTTTAAGGAGCAGTAGTTGCAGCATGAGGCACAAGTCTGGAGAGAGTAGTGCAACAATTGTCATGGTGTAATCTCAGTATTTCTGGTAGCTCTCTTGTGTGTTTCTCCTGGTAAAGGTACACTTCTATTGGTAGAGATACTCTCTCTTGATATTGTGTTGTTGTCGCAACAGTATTGGTATTTTTGGTTAGGATTTATAGTGGACTTTCCAGAATCTATCTAAGAAAATCTTATTGTGCTCGAGGTTGGCATGTGTAAGTKCCTATGGTTGGGTGACAATGATGTGACTTTGTCTATTTTTAAACGAGCATACCAAAATTTTAACATGGGTTCAGAGTTGGTTTCCTTCAAAACAGTCTAACCACTAGAAGGAATATCGTCAATTTCCCCTATTGTCAATCTCATTGAGCACTTACAAAATCCAACAAGAAGMTTTCCTAAGAAGGGCGCATCTTTCCCCCAGATCAGATCTCCAAAATTGTGAAATTGAAAAAATTAGGGTTTCCTCATAAAACCCTAGGTCAAGGCTTCATTGATCTAGAAGGATTCATTAAAGAAGAAGCTGCAGTGCTAGTTGTATCACCAATTGCAGTGCCAGTTGCAACACCAGTTGTAGTGCCAGTTGCAACACCAATTGCAGTACGAGTTGTAGTTCCTATGGTCCAGTGAATTTTCTGGTAGCACATTGTGCAACTTATTGAAGGATGTTGAAATTATTATTACCCTAGATCAGCTTGTTGAAACAGATCTTGAATTTTTGGCCCTAAGGATAAAAATCTTTTTGCATCTTTGAGTCTTTGCATTATATAAATTTTTTAAAACAAAACATTTCATCTCCGTTGAATTCGAAATGCCTTTGTGGTTCATTTTTGAAAAAAAGAGTGGTTAAACTTTAAATGAACGTATGTTCCAAACACTTTTTCAAATAATATTTTAAATGAACAGTAATGATAAAACTTAAGAAATATTAAATTCATATCGGGATATCGGGATTCACAGTTTTGAAATAACAATTTTCAACACAAATCAAATAGCAAAACCCTGATCCCCGATTTCCCGATACATTAATCCTTGATTAATTCATCATTTACTTAAATCACATTTAAAAAGGGTTTAAACTTTAAATTAATCTTATCGGAAAATCAAATTCGCGATTTTGTGAGAACAAATAAACTTATCATCATATTCTCTGATTTCCCRATCCCCGATTTCAATTAATTCTTAAGTGAGGTTTGAAATTAATTTAATTATTGTTAAGCATGATTAAGAGTAACTAATMTCATCGGGAAATCGTGATTCGCTTTTTTGTGAGCAATAATTTTCATATCATSAAATTTCTCRATTTCCCGATCCCCGATTTCCCGATTTTCGATTTCTTGATTAACAAAATCCTGAAAATCAAATTTGGATTAATTAAGATAATAATAGGGTTTTAACTAAATAATACGTCGCGTTTTCGGCAATCGGGGTTCTATGATGACTTATTTTCTTGACATYGAAAGTTCCGAAATCCCGACGAAAGTATTTTCAAACCTAAATTAATATTAACATTTATTAATCGTTCTCAGAAACGAGGTTTAAAGTTTTAAACTTTTAATAAATGATTTTTATACGGCAATTATTCAATTTGGTAAGTTTCTATCATATTTGAAAATATCGGAAAGGCTCAGGTACAAATTTTAAATGCGTATATTTGCAGATATCTTTTGCATTTATTTCATAACAGAGTACAAATCTCGAAGATTTTATGATATATTCGAAATAATTTTTGAAACGTTTACTTCGAAGCTGAATTCTGCTCCGCTATAGGTATTCAAGCGAACACAGAGTTTTTCCTCTTCTTTGAGACTGCTCCACTATTGGCAGTTTTGTTCTCTTGAATTCTTGTTGCTGAGGCACTGAACACATAGCTGGTAAACATAGAGCTATGGCGCCCAAAAAGGCTTCAAAGAAAACTGAAGAACAACCGAAAGGTGATATCATTTCAGACACTACTGTAGCTGGAGTAGTACACTCTGTTAAATCATGGGCTGCAATTGCAGAAAAAATGGAGGATGAGCTTTCATATTCAGACAATGGTACAGATAATCATCTCCGAGACATCGTTGAAACTGGGCTGCATAAGGTTGCAGCACGTCTGAGACTGGTTTCGTATACCGACATGGTTGCCTGGGTACTAGATAAAGTGGATGTTCTGACCAGAAGTATCTTGAACGAGAAAGGAGCTGTTATCGGCTCATTCAGGCCCGAACACATCCAAGTAATGTATAAGCTATCGCCCAACCATAGGCACACTTTTAATTCTGAATTTGTAGCTGCATTTCAACAAAAAGAGTGTGTTGAAAGTGGACAAACTTACCCTGACATAATAAGAGGATGGTCCAGAGATGAAAACAAATTTAGGGCTAATGAACTTGGAATTTATGCCACAACTTCCCTTAATGAATACATGGTGTATTTAGTAATGATGTTGTGTAGACTTTTTGGGAGGAAGGATCCTTTCCATTTTAATGCAGACTGGACACCTTTCTTAGAAGAAGTTTCAAAGGGACGAAGTTTCAATTAGCATAAAATTTTATCAGACAACATCACCTCAAAAGTCACAAATTATAAAACAACTAGGTCAAAGGCACAAACAATGGCCTTTTATATGTCAGCCTATATAATGGATGCTATTTTCTTTAAGACCCCTTTCCCATTAATGAACTGGAGTTGGAATCCTTCTTGTACAGAACTTGTCCATAAGTACCATTCAGCTCTGTGGGAAGAAAATGCCAAAAATAATTTTTATGAGATTTGCCATTATGTAATTATTCCTCTACACAGAATTTTCTTCGGATGCGAACCTCCTCGCATTTCCAATGCCATAATAGAAAACCTCAAAACAGTGGTTGACTGGCTCATCGAAGAAAACTTTTCCTATGTGAGAGTTTATGGTTGCTCTATTCCGCCTCATGCGCTGCCCAAATTTTTACCAGACAGGTTAATATGTAGAGAAGTGGCTCATCAATTGGTAAATGGTGGTATTGGAAATGAATTGAAAGATCAACAAAAGAAGGCATGGCCATATTTTCCGGTCTATTTAGGGAAATTTGTTTTACTAAACATAGGTCATGCTAAGTCTGAATCCGAATCATTGAGTGAAGTGAAATTAGTGGATATAGAACACAGGAAACATGACCCATATCAAACAATCTATCGGCATGTCACACAGTGTGGGTTAAAAGCATACGAACATGAAGTTTCATTTTATGATGATGTTTTTAAAAATGCTAAGTCTTATGAGGAAGTTCAGAGTAGGGTGCAAACCTTGTCACCTGATGCACAGGTGGGGTTTGCATCTTTCCAAAGAAACATAAGACAATGTTTGCCAAAGATTTTGCAAGGCGAAGTGTCAACATCAACACAAGTGCCAGAAACCATTCCTCCAGGTTTTGAAACCATTATACAATATGATACAAGTGATAAAGGTAAATTTAAAGATTCTAAGGTTCCTCCTCAGAATATAGAAAGTTCCCAGAGCAGGGAAACACAAATAGTAAAAGGGAAAGGAGCAGAGACCAATCCAACAAACCTTGATGATATTCCAGAAACAGTTGGGGGAACAACTTCACAGGAACTTGGGAKTCCCATTACAGCATTAACCCCACTGCAGGCTACTTTTGGAATTCCTCGCGAAGGASATTTATACGTAAGTGACTTGGAACCAATTAGCAGAGATGAAATACCTTCGTCAAACTATTTTTTCAGCAAAAAACGGAGAGCTATGTTGAAACAGGAATTACATCCTGTGGGAGAACGAACAGTCAAAAAACATAAAATCATTATTGATGGCAAGAARTTGAATGAAGGTGAATTTKCCACAGAGTTAGCAGGGACTATGGGAGCCATAGCATCGGCCAATATGTACTCTGTAGGAAATTTGATCAATATATAGAGCAGAAGGATCAGGAAATTACACAGCTACAGGACAGGTTGAAAGAAAATGAAAAAATAATCGGCTGGGGAATACAAAAAGGTCTTGAGCAAGCCAGACTAAAAGATATCCAGGAAATCCAAAAATTAAATGAAAATTTGGATGAGGCAAAGAATATGATACAGGTAACTCAGGAACAAGTACAACAACTAGGAAATGAAAATAAATCTCTTCAAGATAAAATCATTTCAATAACTAATCAAGTGATCGAAATAGATCAGTTCAAGAATAAAGCATCAGAGATACATGTAAATATTGAGGAAGAACAGCAGAAGGTTTTCTGTAATCTGGAAATCATCCAGAATTATTTTCAAGAATCCAAGAAATCTATGGACAAGACAGTGCAAAAAGAAAGGGAAGCTAAAGCGACAAGAAATTCTTTCCAAAAGATAATAACTACTTTACAGAAGGAAGAAACTGGAAAATCACAGAAGTTATCCATTTCAGAGCAGTTGAAAGGATATGTAATGATTAAGGTTTGGGAAACAAACTTGGAAGGTTACAAAAGAATTACAAAAGGGGTCAACGAAGATTGCAAGAAGATTTTTTATTTCATTAAAAAAGAGTCAACACATATCGGAACAGATGGCTTTTTCGAATTAGGAGAAATCGACATTAACAGGTGTCAAATGAAGACAAAGCAGGAACTGGAAGAGAAGAAAGATGAAATCTCGAACATCAAAATGGTCAATATGGCAGAAATCGAGAAGTTAATGATAGCTTCCAGTTCAAGATTGGAAAAAGTTAAGTCCACAGGGAAAACAATTGCAAACCAGTTGCCAAGACTACAAAGAAGTTTCTTCTCATTTGAAGCAAACGAGATGCCTGAGGCTCCTAAGGCCTTAGTGAAATTTTTGGAGAAACATGTTCAAGAAGTCGAAGCAGATAAAGAAACTTCTTCGACTCAAAGTTAAAACTTTGTAAATATTTCTATTTTTAGAATTTTGTAACAAGTTGTAAACGGTTGACAATAGTTTATGCAACCGAAAGATTAGGGAGTTGGTTAGTTACCAACGGAAAGTTTGGACAGAAATGTATAAATATAATTTCAAGAGGCTGAAACAAGGCTTCAGAATTTTTGAGAGAAGGCGGATTATTGTACTACCAGTTTTAAAAGTTTATCAGATTTAAATTCGCAACAAGATTCTGGATCCTGCAATTCGTGACTATGTTCCTTCCCTTGTCTATTTTCATCTGTTAAATATTCCTCTTAATGTATGTTTCTAGCAAATAAATCAATTGGAAATTATAGGCAATTGTTGTTTATGGTATTAGATTGGTTTGGATGTTGAATGTGTTACAGTTTTTCCTCTGAGATTGCTTTAGTGATTTTAAGACTTGTAGCCTTCTGTTCCTTAATATTTTCTTTTGTTAGAAATCCTATGTCCCTTTCATTATTGTTTACGAAAATGTAATGATCCCAAGCC
>JASDQU010816645.1:65122-77422 GCA_032191745.1 Picea mariana
ACTCCTTATTTCTTGCTTATATCTGCAACGTTGTGACATTTGATAGCTCTATTGATTGACATTGAGTTAATAATTGCATGTGTAAGCTAAATTGATAAAACGTTTTTGCTCTTTGTCATCTTTGACCTTTGGTTAAAGCTCCACGTCACACCTACTGCAGAAACAATATAGGTGACGTGGCAGTTGTATGTATATGAGCTGATTTGACATTGCATTAATGATATGATACAAAGCTTGATTGCACACATTGAATGCTCTTGATATACTTGTTGAAGAAGTGACCCTTTCCTTTTGATAATCATTGACTTCGTCAACAATTATATTTATTTATTGCTCATATATTGATTGAAAGATAGTCTTGAATGCCTTTGAAGTACTAACCCACTGCAAGCACGTTCTAGTCTTTTTCTTTGTTTTGTCTCGCAAACAGGTGCATCATCAGTGGCTTCATTCTTTGACTATCTCTCTCGGGCAACAATCTGTGGAAGGGGTTTTCCTTGACTTGGCCTTTACTCTTTAGCCTTCCTTTAATCCAGATTGCTTTAGGGACGTCTCCCTTGGACTTGCCCTCCTAAATAGAAAGAGCCCCCCATCGAGGTGACAGTGGGTGGGGAAGCTCCTGTTACGCCGGTTTCAAGCCTTGACTCAAGCCCTTGGACCTATCCTACAAACCGTGCGATAACATGCCCAACATGGATCCTGCACAGGCAGATCAGATAACATAGAGTCTGTCATCATCATGTTGAATTTATAATTAGATCAGTCCTAGAGAAGTTTCTTAGTTTGCAAATATATTGTTGCGAACTTTTAATCTCAAACATAAATCATAACTATGAAGTTTTGTTGTTTGTTCAAGACTCAACCATTCCATTAAAATGATCCCACATAAAAGAGGTAACTATGCAAGTGATTGTGCTTGGCTCTTGAATTTGCACCTCCTCTCCCAATGCAGTCACTCTGCCCCATCTTCGCACTGGATAATTTGAACATCAATTAATGAAAATGTTAACCCCTGACATGTAGGGGTAACTAGAGGATATTTTTCACCTGTGATTCTAATCACAAATCAGCAGATGAGCCAAAAGTGTGACCATTGTTGTATTCATGTATTATATTGGGCCATGCTTAGATGATCTTTGTAAAGTGTTTGAGCTAAGTGGTATCTCCAGACCCTTTGTGGTCGGTCATGGCCCGTCCTTCTAGTACCCATTTCCAAGATAGTCCTTGCCCTTATGGCCTTGTCTGACTACCCCTTGGTGGCATTAAGTTGGCACCATGTTGGTCATTTATGGCCTGGGTATGTATGCAAGGGTCTTGAGATGGATCTTTTAGAACACATGATCTAGGGAGCCTCTAGTTTCACTCACTCCTTTCTATGTAAAAGTGTTTCTCATGTTGTAAAGGTTGTCACACCTATAGAAGCACACTTATCATATGCCTAAGCATGGAACCCCATCTTATGTATTTGGCACACTTTGTCCTAGGACTCTTGGAGATGATTCTAAAGTTGCTCATGTAGTTTCACATTTCCCGAGGCAATTTCACAGTTCTCAAGGAAATACATGTATCCTGAGGCACGGGTTACATCATCTGAGGCACGTTGGGGATACTTTTGCATGCATGGGCATCCTATCGACATGCCACAATGAAGATCCTTGAACGCCCTTCTCCTTCATCACTTTTGGAGCTGATTTTCACTTGATATGAGGGTCGACCCCTACATGTGGATACATATACTAGCCATTTGTGCATGTGTGGCTTCATTTTGACTTGGAGAGGGTCATTCAATCATTTGTGGAGGTCACTTGCACGTTATGAGGATGTATTCTTACCTTGGAGACCTCTCACTTGGACTTATGAGCACTTTTAGATGAGCTTTCCACCTACTTGGGCCTTTTTATTTCACACGTGTGGATGTCCCACTTTTTAAACCTAGGCGTTGGCTTCCTTGAGGGACGTTTTGCTTTGGAGAACCGCTTCACCATGTTTTGAGGCTTATACCATGCTTTTGGGAGGGACATTGAGTCTCTTGACCCTAGTTGACCTCATTTTTATGGGATGACCTCCTCTTTGGAGGGTTTTATATACATGTGGCATACTTTACTTGCATATTGACTTAGTCTTCTTTACTTTGTGGATGGTAAGTCACTTTCATGTATTTTTTCTAGGCTAGATCTAGGGGAATATTATTTTTATATTGAGAGAGATGTGAGATCCCTTGACCTACTTTGTGGTCATTTGTTGGACATTAATATAATTATCTTATCTTAACTTATCTTATCTGATCTCTATAAAAAGGGAAGCACCTCTCATTGCATTGCTAGAACTTGTGAAGAAAACTCTTCTCTACTTTATGGATATTGCTATGGATGGCTAGCTAGAGCGCTCTCTTGGAATAATGTCTTGTGGATGTTTTGCAAATTGATGGATGTTCATGGATCAATGGTTATGGTGAATCGATTTGATGAGTAAGGGGTCTCTTTATATCTTTGTGGATTTTGTTTATAAATTGTTGCAAGTGTGGTCGTGCTTCTCTAGTGTTGGTTGTGCACCCTCTTCCTGTCTTCTTGATAGGTCCCTTCTTCAAAACCATTGGAGGATTATTGGTGGACGGAGGATGAGGAAGGATGGCTTAGAGAATCTTCCCCTTGAATCATCTTGAAGCTTGTAAGGCACTAGGAGGATTTTCTAGGGTTTGTAGTGGACAACCCTAACCATCACCCTAGGTTCACTTACATTTTCTCAAGAGAAGCCTTAGTTGACCCCATATGCCCCCAAAAAATAGTAGGCACTAGTCTATTCTTGTCTAGTCAATCATAAAACTCAAAATCCAAATTTTTACTTTTGTTTTAGGGTAAATCTGAGTTTTTGTAGCTTTCATTTAAATTTCCAACCATAGAAACCCTAAACATCTTTGCCTTTTTGCATGTGCTTTGCTCAGGAAATCATCTAACTTGTAAATTGTGCTGGGATATATTTCTGCATTTTTAGAGTGGAACAGCTTGTAATAATTGGCTGTTATGTGCTCATTAAATTTCAAATTTAGCTAGTTGCATAAACTCTAGGTTCACTTATTGTTTTAGTCCTATAAATTGTTCATTTAGAATATGTTCAAGTGGCTGAAACATACTGTTGTTATAACTTGTTTACTGCTGCAATTTATTCATCTTTCATGCAATTTATTCATCTTTCATCTTTTATTCAATTTATTCGTCTTATTACAGCCTTGAGTACTTTTCAGATTCTGGATTGTTTTGGGACTAATTTTCATTGAAAATTCACTTAATAAGAACCCTAAAACAACCTTAAAAAGTATATAACCTAACTCTGGTATTTACTTTGAGTAAGCAACTTTATTCAATTCTCATCATTAAAATTTGGTGGTAATTTGGGTAGTAACATACAAAACCCTAGACTTGACTTGTCTTTCCTTTGGAACCATAGGTGCTACTGTGGAAGCCTCCCTTGTGTTGGATTCATCCTTCACTAAAAAGAGGGAAGTAGTTGTCTAGGTAACAATGGAAACACTTATGTGTTTCACTCGTCTTTGTAACTTTGTGAGGGCATTGCACTTGGGTGAAAAATTGTGTGATAACATTTTGGAACCGTTGTTGGAGAGAAACAAGTCCTTCTCCTTGGTTACCCAAAGTCTATTCTTCAACCCTTTTGATGAGTTGAAACCAAAGCCTTATCTAAGTTTACTCATCTGGCAACTCCACAGGAAGAAAACCCAAGTATTGGATACGCTACAAGAAGTTCCAACCAAAGACTTTTTCATAGATACACTGATCCTATAAAGGTTTGTAGAAGGAGAATCCAAAGGAATTCTTGTGCTTTGAGAGATAACCTTGAAGTCCTAGAGGACATAAGAACCTTTTTCACCGATACTTCAAGAACAATGCCAATGGCCACTCAACCATGGGTTACAAATTCCTACAAGACCTTGGATATGTCTAGGATTCAAGGGTACCCTCATAATTTGCCTAGTAAATATGACAAGTGGTTACCTAAGTTTTCAGGCAATAATGTCATCACAGCTGAAGATCACTTGACATGTTTTTACATTGCCCTTGGTGTACATAGTGTCCCAAATGTACATGAGGATGTGGCTATGAAGCTCTTTTCAATATCCTTTGAAGAAAATGCTAGGTCTTGGTTTAATAGTTTGCCTACTAACAACATTAGAACTTTGCAAGCCTTCCATGATGCTTTCACAAAGAGATGGGCAATTAGAAAGGATGGTAGATCAATGTTAACCCAACACCATGAAATTAAAAAGAAAGATAATGAACCAGTGTTACCAACATCAGTGGCGGCAAAATATCGCCGAGGGTCCGAAAACGAAAATATCGGCAACATCAGGGAAAATATCGGAAAATGTCTTAAGAACGAAAAAATACAAAAATATTCATTTTTTTTCAATTTTTTAAATATCTAAAGCATCAACAACATCCAAAAATGCATTTCCACATAAATAAGAAAAGAGAACTGATATATAGGATGTATAAGATGTCTAGTAAACTTGAATACATCACAGTCTATAGATCAACACTGAATCATGTCCTGAGTCTAAAGCCTCAAAATATCATCAAAAAATATAATAAGTGACAAATGTATCTCATCATCATGAGTCATCTACAATGAAATCCAATAAAGTCTAATGATTCCCTCTGCCCCTTTTACGGGAAAAGGTGATAGCTTTTCCTCTAGAGGAAGAAGCCCCTGGGGCTAGCACTGGACTTTGACGTCCTGTAGAAGAAGCAGGAGCTAGACTCTGGTGTCCTCTATTGGTGCTACTGCCAAGTACAACTCCCTTTGTCGGAGTCTGTGAAGATGGTGGTTGACTCTACTCTATAACATCCTCCTCCTGTGCTACTGCCCCCTCTACCTCCTCTTGTATCCAATCAGGCATCGATTCCAAGATAGGCCTCTTGGATTCAACCCTCCATTCAACACTGGTGTCAATCCCATCCAATGAGATGGCGTCCACATCAGGTGTTTTCTGAATCTGCCTCACCAACAATTGGGATTGTAGTAGAGATATACCATGTCATTGAGGCATTGGGATTCCAACCTGTATGAGGGCCATAAATTGTAAACTAATAATAATATTATAATTATAATTTATAATGAATTAAAAATTTAATTTGAAAATTTGTAACTTGTTGCGCTTCTTGGTGTGTATTTTCTCAAATGCACTCCAATTGCACTCACATCCTGGAGAGCTACATGTTTGGCTAAGCACCCGAATGGCAAGTTTTTGTAGATGGGGTACTCTACCACCATAGCTTGTCCACCAAGCATCTACAACAAATCAAAGAAACATAAGAAAAGACATTGAAATTTGAAAGTTAAAAGTTGAAACAAAGTTGAAAGAAAAGACATTGAAATTTGAAAGTTAAAATTTGAAATTTAATGAAGTTTACCTGGCATTTTGGTCTTCCTATCGACTATAGCCATCTGAAAGCCAAAATTCCCACCAAACATCCTATATATTTCCATTTCTTTGGAAATATTTGCACCTTCTTCATGACTTAGCACCATTCTCTCAACACATGTGAGGAATCCTTCCATACCTTCCATAACCTCAACATCAAATCTAAAACCACATGAGTAGCAGAATGCGGGATTGAGGTAGATCCCTGCATCATGAATCGGGCGATGAAGTGTATTGTTCCATCGTTGATCAATCACTCCCCATATTTGTAGTCGTCTCTGAAATCCATCATCTCCCTTGTCATCATAGTAGGCATGGATGGCTTCTTTGGCCCTATCCATGGCCTCATATAAGTAGCCCATTGTGGGGTTGTCTCCATCAACGAATCGAAGAACCTTTACCGAAGGTTCGCTAATTGAAACCACCTCCTCCACTCCCACCCAAAATCTCTCTTGGTATGACACTAGCCTGCATATGGCCTCCCCCTTCGGTTTACGGCTAAATGATAAATCATCCCACTCATGTGAAACAAACATCATCTTCAGGTCCCGCATACAAGCCAAGATAGATCGAAGAGTTATGAAGCTAGTGGCAAAGCGTGTGATTGCAGGACGCACCAACTCCCTGTTATTTGTGAATCTTCTCATCAAGCTAAGCACAAATGCATGATTATATATGAATTTTGTGATGCTCTTAGCCGATTCAACAATGTCCTTGATATAAGGATTTTTTCCCATATCCTCTAAAATCAAATCTATACAATGTGCAGCATAAGGAGTCCAAAACAATGTAGGATACCTTCGCATAAGCATCCTACCTACAACAACATAGTTAGCAGCGTTGTTTGTTATGACTTGGACAACTTGTGGACCCACCTCCCGAATGAACTCATTCAATAAGTCACATAACAATTATGCATCTTTAACATGTGCAGATGCATCAAGAGATTTAACAAACATTGTCCCCTTGGGCCAATTAACCAAGAAGTTAAGAAGTGTCCTACCCTTTTGGTCCGTCCAACCATCTAACATCACGGTGCATCCAATGATTTCCCATGATCCCTTAAACTCCTCCAATCTGCTAGCACAATAAATCTTTTCATTATGAAGGATAGGCCCTCTCAACTCATCATAGGTAGGGGCCTTATACCCCGGGCCAATGTAATGTCCCCACTTTGGGACATCATCACAATGCAGAGGTTTATGATGACCAAAGTAGCCAGATGGATGTTATAGCGAGTACAGGGGTTATTGAGAGGCATTGTGGGATCCAACTTGCATTGCTCATCATATTTCATCATTATGAGCCATTCCACACAAGTTGGCTTTGCTTCCGTTGCATTTCGACAATTTCCATGATTTTGACTATTTTGGGCTATAAGTTAATTAAATTCACTAAAGAGGTCATTTTGGGCACATTACTTGGAGGAACCTCTCAGTGTAATAGCTCATTGGAATCGAGAGGAGCAACACTACAAGGTGGGATAGTGAGAAGTGACTTTCAGTGACCAGGGAATCCACAAGGAGAGATGAGGTGTGTTTCAGAGGTAAAAAGGTTAATTAATTAATTAAAGTGATTTAATTAATTAATTAAATATTAATAAAATGAAAGTCACTTTGGAGGGACAAGGTGAGCCAAAAAAGTATAAAGGAAAGGCAAGGGCCTCTACTCATTTCATTCATGTATGATCATATTTTGATATCTGGCTTCTAGCTAGTGAGCCCAGCATTGGGGGTTTTGAGGGTTTTGACTTAACAAACCCTAGAGGACGATTCGATGGTGAAAGATTCCACCTAGCTTGTCCCAAGCTTGGTCTCGGAGATGCAATACTCTCCCACACCATTCTAGTTCGGTTCTACATCAGTGCAGGAGGGTTCTACACCAACCACAGGCACATGAAGAGAAGGAGGGCGCACCATTGGGGGTTTCCAGCAAGGGGGGCACACCATTCTTGGAGAGAGATTCATTGCAGGTGATTGGCAGGGATTTTGGAGATTCTATAACCTGGGTTTTCATTGCAGGGCCTTGGACATCAGATCTAGTCCATTCATGAGGAGTTTCAGGTGCCATTTGATTTATTAAATGCATGGGACGAATTGGAGGAGAGAAACAAACTTCAGAAATTGGTTTCAGTCATTTTCTAGCTCAGATCTTCACCATTTCGCTTGGGACTTCACCATGGAGGTAACCAAGCCCCGATCTATCATTCTAGCGGTTTTGTGGAGCATTTGGAGGCATCCAAGAGTGAGGCCAATTTATCTAGGGTTTCAGGCATCCAGGGGGGTGCACCATATCTTGGAGGAGGTTCAGATCCATAGGGTTTGAGGGAGATCTTGGAGATTCGGGCACCTGGGTTGTTCTTGCCATCACCCGATCGATTGTTTGGCATATTTCTTGAGGTGATTGGACACATTTGGCAGCAAGGCCGAATTGTTGAGGAGCTTCAGCATTCCAGCAGGACGTGGCATCTTCCAGTGGGGGTTTGGCACTTCATACGGCCCAGATCTACCTTGGCATTGGTCATCTCTTATCCCGCCTTGGAGGCCTATTTTGTATTATCGGGAGCCTTTTGTAGCAGCTCTATTTTCTATTTTCTTAGCCATCTGTTGAGCATTCCAGATCAGCACCTTCATTGTAGCAGGGTCTTCTATTTCATGAATAAAAACAGATTTGAGATGTTTTGGCTTGTCTATCATATTGCATATGGTTGAGGTATGTTCCATGGTTATATCTTCTTGTTTATTTCTGCAATACACTTATATAACACATCAGTAAACCCCAAGGCCGAAATCAAGAGGCCATCCTACAAGTAAACACATCTAAACAAGTAGATCAGCAAAGTGTTTGACGAAAGCCCACAACCAAAAAAAGTTTTAAAAGACACCCAAAACCGTGGTGTTCCTGGCATAATGGCTTGGAATCATTACAGTGGTATCAAAGCTTAAATCCTGCCAACCTGAGGGGTCTTTCATAGGGATAAATGGATAGTTGGAAGGAAATGGATAAGATAGCCTTGGAAATGACATGCTTGGAGATAACATATTCCGACCTTGGTGACGAAAATGGGGCTCTCATAACCTTTCCTCAGTATGTAGCCTTTAGAAAGCCCGATTGGAGCAAATGGGATGTTTTACATGGGATCATCATAGCAAATAAAAAGAAAAAAGAAGCAGCTAGATGGTGGGAAGAACAGAGAAACCCCACACCCATTAGGAGCATGCAACCTTGCTACAGTTGCAAGGGGTCGTGGGAACCAGATCATAGGTGCAGGGGTAAGGACCAGGAGCACACTGTTGAGGCACACTATGACAGTGATGATGAGATGTGTGAGGATGGAGCGATAGATGATGATTTGGAGCAGTCCGATGATGATAGTGACTCTTACACAGAGGCTAGTGATAGTGACTCTTGCACAGAGGCTGATGATTCTAGCACGCTTGAGGAGGATGATGATCCTTGTGTAGTGGATAGACAGTTGGAGGAGCAGGATGACAACACCTGCATGGCAGCAAACATATCACATGTTATTGATGACCTTGCACCTCAGTAGAGTGGTGACACTAGTGAGGATTCACACGTGTCAGCACCTAGAGTTGATGAGCTCCCTATGAGGGTTGTAACACATTTGTCACCCTTTCAAACACCCATGATAGCCACGTCACACGAGGAGATCAGTGGCACGTCAGATGTGATGGATGAGCCTAGTGTGAGGGTTGCACACCATGGACATGTAGACCCACAGATCCAGGAGGAGGTACAAAACGTACAGACATTTGACCCTACACATACAGATCAACATGAGGAGATTGAGTTGCAGCTTTTGGAGACTCCATTAGTTGAGCAAATTGTGGAGACTGACAAGTTTATGGAGCACTTACTTCCAGGATCGGCCTGCATGGATGAGGATGCACTTTGTAGCAGTCAGGATGACCATAGCACATGTCTAGATACATCTATATGGGATCCAGGCGCAGATGATAGTAGCAAGTTGAGTGCACAGGAGGATACAACTGCTCACACCGGATACAGTATGATTCAGAGAGAGCTAGCAGTTGAGGATGATGTGCAGTTACGTATGGGCAGACTCAATGGCACAGTAGACAGCAGGCAGTTCAACACTTTATCTTCTACAGAGAGTGTTGTTGAGGGTTTTAGTGATGGCACTAGCAGTGAGAGGCATGAGGTGGTGCCTCAGCATGACTATGATCAGGAGTCACACCACTTAGCATAACAGTTGAGAGTTAGTGAGGCTATTGTCATGACAACCACTAGACGTATTGATGACATGCATGCATTACTGGCAGATTACTGTTGGAGAGCATCAGTGGCACATGGTAGTTCAGATGAGGGATTTGCCATGTAGGACTTTCATACTCTCAGGGAGAGAGTATCGATGATGAGGACCGACTACCAGCAGTTATGGACTGACAGGGACTACCTATTGAGGATTGGTGAGATGTATCATGAGGCTCTGAGGGAGCAGGGGTTGGAGGTAGGCAGAGTTACTCAGGAGTTGGAGAGCACTCAAGGATTCTTGAGAGGCACACAGACATCCCTTCAAGAATAAAAGTGTAGGTCAAACGAGCCTCTTGAGGAGATTTGTCAGAAATCCACTTCATTTGTCTTAGTAGACACTCAGATATATCATTTAGTCACATTGCTAGGAGGTGTTGATGATCTAACAAAGGAGCACCAATTGATGGAGGACACTTCCATTTGTGTTCTGAGAGCGGTTGATCTCCATGTAGAGGTTGATCCAGCAGTACGCCTAGGATCTACGATGTAGCAGGAGTCTACGAGAGACGACATGAGTATGTCGAAGCATACAGTGGCAAGTGACAGCTCACAGGAGCATGCCGAGATGTATGGTGGGATTCAGAGGGGTGTACTACGTTGCAGGGAGGCGACACACTTAGGGGAGCATGCACATGCCACTCCTTGGCGACAACACATAGTTATGAGACCTCACCTTCACCAGTTCAGCAGTAGCATGGGGGATGAGGGATGGAGATTGGTTTACCAGCAAATGGAGGAGTTACGTCCGGTTGTACCTAATGATTGGGGTTTAGTGATGGCTACAGGCGAGCAGTTATCAGAAGTACAAGTAGACGGGCTCTTGGTCGAGTCCTTGGGATGGACCGAGACAGGGGATATTTTTTAGCCCTACAGTCAGCTACAGATGTCGCTGCTACCCTTTTCCGACACTTTTATCATGGACAATAGCATGAGCAGAGATAGACAGTGGCAGAGGGAATGGAGAGTGCCTAGGACGAGACCACCTGACATGAGTATCCTTACGGCATCTAGCCGGATAGAGATGGATCGTCATAGGCAGCCAGTTGAGACTTGGTACGTGATGGAGAGCATCATGGATCAGGTGATGGTAGGTGAGCACAGAGGGCTTCTGGCAGTGATCGGTCTCACACAGAAGCAATTAGAGGAGATTGGAAGTGATCAACTTCCAAGTTTGCCATGGGATCTGGGCGTTCATTTGGTTAGCAGGATGTCTTACTACAGGGTGACTCAGGTTGCGCCAGAGAGCCACATATGCCACCATGGGTTGGTTTGGAGTGGGCCTGCAGGGATTTGTCCGATGGAGCGAGGCATCTTTTCACTCTTGGTCATCAAGATCGGACGTGGAGATGGGTGAACAGGTACTTCCTCTACAGAGATGTCTTTACATATACAGTTTCTGGACAACAGGTCCGATGGTCACGAGTATTTCAGCTTGAGGATCCAGGAGAGGAGGGTCCAGTATGTATGCAGGGGGCAGACAATCGTGGTCAGAGTAGTGCAGGGCCAGTGGGGTGATCTTCGATAGAGGTTAGCATGGGACCCAGGGATTGCAGGTTTGGGCATTTCACTGACTGACAAAGGCGAGTGGACCTTTGCAGGGGGAAGTTGTTCTAACTTTCCATTGAGCTTCAGTGTTGAGAGGAGCACATCGCTTGCGGGTGTCTCACGGAGGTCTTGCAGCACCTCATTCTGGCATCAGCATGTGCAGTTGATGGAGGCCATATGGATCTTGGTAGAGACTTGGAGGATGGATTCATTCCGAGATGGGGCCATGTGTCATATGCAGGAGACTCCCGGTGTTTGTGTATTTCAGGGTTATGCTTCCCAGGGGCTAGCAGTTCATGACTTGATATGGGACCCAGGGGGCAGAGTGTATGAGTGTTCATCTTTGGATGGGTTCTACTGTGTATCCCACAGGTGGACATGGGATCCTGGTATTTTATCTGAGGGGATTTGGTTATTGCTTGAGGACAAGAAATTTTCTAGCAGGGAGGACTGTAATGTCCCCACTTTGGGACATCATCATAGTGCAGAGGTTTATGATGACCAAAGTAGCCAGATGGATGTTATAGCGAGTACAGGGGTTATTGAGAGGCATTGTGGGGTCCATCTTACATTGCTCATCATATTTCATCATTATGAGTCATTCCGCACAGGTTGGCTTTGGTTCCGTTGCATTCCGACGATTTCCATGATTTTGACTATTTTGGGCAATAAGTTATTTAAATTCACTGAAGAGGTCATTTTGGGCACATTACTTGGAGGAACCTCTCATTGTAATAGCTCATTGGAATCGGGAGGAGCAACACTACAGGATGGGATAGTGAGAAGTGACTTTCAGTGGCCAGGGAAGCCACAAGGAGAGATAAGGTGTTTTTCAGAGGTAAAAAGGTTAATTAATTAATTAAATATTAATAAAATGAAAGTCACTTTGGAGGGACAAGGTGAGCCAAAAAAGTATAAAGGAAAGGCAAGGGCCTCTACTCATTTCATTCATGTATGATCATATTTTGATATCTGGCTTCTAGCTAGTGAGCCCAGCATTGGGGGTTTTGAGGGTTTTGACT
>JASDQU010816645.1:77472-89459 GCA_032191745.1 Picea mariana
AGCCCAGCATTGGGGGTTTTGAGGGTTTTGACTTAACAAATCCTACAAGACGATTCGGTGGTGAAAGATTCCACCTAGCTTGTCCCAAGCTTGGTCTCGAAGATGCAATACTCTCCCACACCATTCTAGTTCGGTTCTACATCAGTGCAGGACGGTTCTACACTAGCCACAGGCATAGGAAGAGAAGGAGGGCGCACCATTGGGGGTTTCCAGCAAGGGGGGTGCACCATTCTTGGAGAGAGATTCATTGCATGTGATTGGCAGGGCTTTTGGAGATTCTATCACCTAGGTTTTCATTGCAGGGCCTTAGACATCAGATCTAGTCCATTCATGAGGAGTTTCAGGTGCCATTTGATTTATTAAATGCATGGGACGAATTGGAGGAGAGGAGCAAACTGCAGAAATTGGTTTCAGTCATTTTCTAGCTCAGATCTTCACCATTTCGCTTGGGACTTCACCAGGAAGGTAACCAAGCCCCGATCTATCATTCTAGCAGTTTTGTGGAGCATTTGGAGGCATCCAGGAGTGAAGCCGATTGATCTAGGGTTTCAGGCATCCAGGGGGGCACACCATATCTTGGAGGAGGTTCAGATCCATAGGGTTTGAGGGAGATCTTGGAGATTCGGGCACCTGGGTTGTTCTTGCCATCACCCGATCTATTGTTTGGCATCTTTCTTGAGGTGATTGGACACATTTGGCAGCAGGGCCGAATTGTTGAGGAGCTTCAACATTCTAGCAGGACGTGGCATCTTCCAGTTGGGGTTTGGCACTTCATACGACCCAAATCTACCTTGGCATTGGTCTTCATCTCTTATCCCGCCTTGGAGGCCTATTTTGTATTATCGGGAGCCTTTTGTAGCAGCTCTATTTTCTATCTTCTTATCCATCTGTTGAGCATTCCAGATTGGCACCTTCATTGTAGCAGGTTCTTCTATTTCATGAATAAAAGCAGATTTGAGATGTTTTGGCTTGTCTATCATATTGCATATGGTTGAGGTATGTTCCATGGTTATATCTTCTTGTTTATTGTTGCAATACACATATATAACACATCAGTAAACCCTAAGGCCGAAATCAAGAGGTCATCCTGCAAGTAAACACATCTAAACAAGTAGATCAACAAAGTGTTTGACGAAAGCCCACAACCAGAAAAAGTTTTAAAAGACACCCAAAATCGTGATGTTCCTGGCATAATGGCTTGGAATCATTACAACCAACAACAACAACTGCATCAAACATTGGTTGATAGAATGGGTTGTTCTTGGCAATGTTAAAAGGAATGTCACTCCATAAGAAAGACTTACCCACCAGCTTATCAGCCTCTTCCTTCTCCTTTTGTTTTACCATTGACCTGATAGAAGGTTGTGCACCAGGTGTGGTTCTAGGAACAAAAAATGATGAGGTAGAAGGTGGAATTGAAGTAGCTAAACTTCCCTCCTCAGATATTCCATCTCCTCCCCTTGCAAATTGAGCTTTCTTAGCTTCCCTGTATTTTCTAGCTAAACCCATATCCTCAAGTGCTTTGTTGGCAATACACATGATTTCTAGGGTTGAATTTGGGAAAATATCCACTTCATGTCCCGAAATTTTTGCAAGGTGGTATTTCAGCCAGGTAATTCCCCCCATCATTCTCATCCTACACAACTTGCAATACAAAGTTTGTCTATTAAACCCCCCCTCGGGATTGTTGATGATTGCAGCTTCATGAGACATCCTCCAGATTGTATTCCTCTGGATTGAGTTGAGATGATCTGTGAGAACACCCATGTGATGGGTGAGTCATACTCCTCTGGACTGAATTGAGATGACATGTGTGGTCTCTTGTCGTGCTACTCTGGACTGAGTTGATATGACTTGAGATGGTTTCCTGTCGGACTCCTATGGACTTAGTTGAGTTGACTTGAGATGTCTCTCAAGATCATACTCCTATGGATTTAGTTGAGTTAATCTGTTGAGAGTGACGTCCCTGTTGTCGAGCACATGTGGACTTGTCCCTAGTGGCAGAGCACTAGAGGATGTGTGGGAGATCCCTTGCTATATTGTCTAAGAGTAAGATTTTTGTGAAACCCTAATTTTGTATTGTGAAGGGTACAAGTCGGCCCCACCATGTAAAGATAATTAATATTGTGTAAAAGATTAATTATATATATATATATATATATATGACTAGGGGAATCGGTAACCGCAACAGTATCGTACTCGCGTGACACAGGGTCGAATCCTGTCGGCTACCTTATAACCCCTAGGGAGAATCGCACAGCCCGCAAGCATGCCTCCGAATAAATCGAGGCTTGAACTCGTGACCTACGTAACAGCACGAATGCCTTAACAGTACGTTCGTTGGCCACTAGACCAAACCCTGCAGGCAAAACATTAGTTATATTATTGAGTTTTACAAGTCGGCCCTATTGTGCCAATAGACACATATATTTGATGAGTTAGGTCATGTATTTATAGGAGAGATACATCCCCATTGTGGATTATATCTCATTCACTCAACGCATACTTGGAGAGCTGTAATTTGGTGCGCACTTCTCTCCTACGCTAGCTTTCTTGGTCATTGAGCACCCTCTTGTGTGCGCTAGGGTTTATGGTGTAAGGGTGATCTTCTCTTGACTCTATAGCAAAGGATTGTTGGGTTTTTCCCTTGTTTGAGAAGGGTTTTCCTAGGATAACTTCTTGTGTCTTGTGCATGGTTATTCTTCTTGTGATCTTGGTTTACTGCAGCTATTGTGTTGCTACATTGTTTATGGTTTAAGTTCATGCTAAATTGAAAAGAAACTACATGTGCTTGAACTAAGCATTAAAAATTCAACATGGTATCAAAGCAGTGTTTCGGAAGAGCCATTGCATGAGCTACTCCAACACTTTTCAAGCTAGCCGTCACCTTCTTGCTACAACGACAATAACAACCCCTTCCATTTTCCTTGTCAAGCTAATTTTAGCACTTTCCCTTGAACGTTGGGCCTAATTTTTGCACAGACAAGTAGGGCCTAGTTCAACGCACCACCTGCAACTCTTAGATAAAAAATTGAAGAAGTTTTGATTTTCAGCCCTAGGGTTTCTAGGGTTTCTGCAGATTTCGGCCTCTAGGGTTTCTACAGGTCATTGAGGAATTTTGCAACTCACTGGGGTTCTTTTGACTCTCCAAGGCTTATTGTTGGCAGTCATAAGTCCAACGAAACCTAGGGTTTCTAGCCTAGCCTAGCCATCAGGTTTTCTGAAGATAGGGTTTCAAGCCTAGTCGTTAGGGTTTGTGAAGAATCTGCAAACCATGAGGAACAAAAATTTGGTGGAAGATAGGCTTGATGGGTCAAGCAACTTCAGCTCCTCGAAGTCAAGATTACACATCATTYTAGAAGAGAGTGACCTATTGAGATTGATAGAAAAGACTCTACCAACAACAACAATCGATGAAGAGAAGGTTGAATGAAAGACAGATGATGTCAAAGCTAGAAGGATAATCATCTGCTCAGTAAGATATCATCTACTACCTGGCATTTCTACCTTGAAGATGGCTTATCAAATTATGATGTGTTGAAGAACATGTTTGAGAGCAACAACACTAACAGAGCTCTTACATTGAAGCATCAACTTCAAAATCTCAAGATGATGAAAGATGACACCGTCACTACCTTCTTCATGCAGATTTCAGAGATCAGAGATCAGTTAGGTGCCATTGGAGAAACCATAATAGACAAAGAGCTTGTCATGATTACTCTCAATGCACTTCCAAGCCATTGGGAACCATTCATTCAAAGTATCAGTGGAAGAGCAGACTTACCTCTGTTTGATCGTCTATGGGCAGATTGCACTCAGGAGGAAACTAGACTTATAGCCAGAGGCATGCAAGACTCCCAGCCAGAGGCGTGCAAGAGTCCCATCATAATGACGATCAAGCCCTTGCTTCCCATGCAAAGAGAGGCAGAAGAAATAGAAGAAGTTTCAGCAAAGCATTCAAAGACAAGAAAACTTCAGTAGCTCCAGGTCATGAACATAGAAAAGACATTTCAAAGATTCAATGTTTCAGATGTGACAAGTATGGACACATTGGGAGAGATTGTCCTACTAGGAAGAAGGGAAGACAACATGCATCCACTGCAGATGTTGATTCAGAACCACCTTAGAGAGATGAAGACATAAAAGACGAAGCATTCTTCTTCATTTCAGCACTCTTAGGTACCGTTACTATTGATAGTGATATTTGGTTGATTGACAGTGGTGCTTCTAGACACATGACTGGATATAGAGAACATCTTACAGACCTTGTAGAGAAAGAGTCTCGTCTGCATGTTGTACTTGGTGATAATGCCAAATATACTGTGAAGGGAGTTGGATCTTCTTCTTTCCATCAAGATTCTGACATACCTCTTCAATTAAGTGAGGTACTATATGTACCTGGGATGAAAAAGAGCATTGTCTCTATTTCTACCTTAGAGGATAAAGGCTACAAGGTTACTTTCTCTGAAGGAAAAGTTCTTTCATGGCACAAGAACTCATGCGTGGATTATGCCCGGGTGATTGGTGTTCGAGAAAACAGTTTGTACAGATTGATTGTCCAACCAGTCCAGGCCTTGTTACATGATACTATCATCTTGAGCGAGCTATGGCATAGGAGACTTGCTCATTTACATTATAGATCCCTTCCCTCTCTAGGGTATATGGTGGCAGGCCTTCCAGAGATACATATCGAGCATGATGGCGTTTTTAGAGGTTGTGCTCTTGGTAAGAATGTCAAGGGGTCCTTTCCGAGCAGGGCCAATAGATCCAAGGGGATCTTGGACTTGATACATAGAGATGTTTGTGGATCTATGACCATTGCTTCCTTGAGAAGATACTTGTACTATGTGCTC
Organism: Picea mariana; assembly: GCA_032191745.1. NCBI lineage: Eukaryota > Viridiplantae > Streptophyta > Pinopsida > Pinales > Pinaceae > Picea > Picea mariana. The sequence goes on from JASDQU010816645.1 coordinate 82,326, forward strand.
TTCATCGATGATCACTCTCGGAAGACGTGGATTTACTTCTTGAAGACCAAAGATGGAGTCCTTGCGCAATTTCAAGAGTTTAGAGCTCAGGTTGAGAACCTGACCGGGAGGAAGATCAAGGTGTTGAGATCAGATAATGGAGGAGAGTACACCTCCATGGATTTCAGTGATTTATGTATTGAGGCAGGGATCAAGAGGGAGTACATCGTTCCTTATAACCCTCAACAGAATGGGGTTCCAAAGAGGAAGAACAGACCAATTGTCGAGGCAACCAAAGCGATGATACATGATCAGAATCTACCTCTGATTCTGTGGGCAGAGGCATCCATGACAGCTGTGTACGTTCAAAATAGGAGTCCTCGTAAGATTCTGAAGAACATGACTCTTGAAGAAGCTTTCACCGGTAAGATTTTGGCTATCATGCATGCACTAGCCAAATTCCGACAATATTTGGTAGGTGCAAGGTTTGTGGTCAAATCAGACCATAAGAGTCTTCAATATCTATTGGAGCAAAAGGATTTGAATGAAAGGCAGCAAAAATGGGTAAGCAAAATACAGGCCTACGACTTTGACATTGAATTCGTCAAAGGAAAGAACAACGCAGTAGCCGATGCATTATCTAGAAGTCCATCCATTTTTTCCATGTCCGGTATATCAGTTGACTGGAAGGATCACTTGATAGTGGAATATGCAAAGGATCACTTCGGTTGTCAACTATTGGATGGACAGATACAAGATGACAACTTCAGAGTCATGAAGGACCTCATTTATTACAAAGGCCGAATTTTCTTGGTTCCTGGATCAGCTCTCAAAGCCAAGATATTACATACATGTCATAACTCACCAGTGGCAGGACATCAAGGAATTAGTAAGACGTACAGACAGGTGAGAGAAAGGTTCTCATGGAAGGGCCTCAAGGAAGACGTGATTAAGCATGTCAAAGAATGCACTACATGTCAAGAGAACAAGGATGAGCACACGCACCTTGCAGGACTGTTGCAACCCTTGCCCATTCTAGAGCACAAGTGGGAGAGTATATCCATGGATTTCATCACCGGCTTGCCCAGAGCACAGGGGAAAGACTGCATTTTCGTAGTAGTGGATAGATTGACGAAGTTTGCACACTTCTTTTCCATAGCCACAGACTTCAGCGCGGCACAGGTGGCCGAGCTATTTTTCAGAGAGGTGTTCAGATTACACGGCCTACCCAAGACCATTATCAGTGACAGGGATAGCAGGTTCATGAGTACGTTTTGGCAGGAGTTGTTCAGATTAGTGGGCACGACATTGACCCCTAGTACCAGCTATCACCCTTAGACGGACGACCAGACCGAAATAGTCAGCAAATGGGTGGAAGGCTACCTCAGAAATTACGTAGCCGGACAACAGAAAGCATGGGTTAGATGGTTTCACTTGGGAGAATACTGCTACAACACCACCCATCATGTATCCATAGGTATGACACCATTCAGAGCTTTATATAGCTATGATCCCCTCTCCTTTGTGGAGATTGCCTTTGGGGACAGCAGGGCACCAATGGTGCAGGATTGGGTACAACAGAGCCAAGACATCCTTTGGGAGTTTAAGGATCATTTACAGAGGGCACAGAACCAACAAAAGGTCCAGGCAGACAAACACAGAGTGGAGCGCACTTTTGAGGTTGGTGACTTAGTCTATTTGAGGCTCCAACCCTACCGGCAGGCTTCAATTAAAAGAAGCGAAGAAGAAAAACTACAGCCACGTTTCTTTGGGCCTTACAGGATCAGCAGAAGGATAGGGGCTGTGGCTTATGAGTTAGAGCTTCCACCAGGCAGCCGAATACACAACGGCTTCCATGTATCCTACCTAAAGAAAGCCATCGGCCAACACATCAACCCCATTGAGATACTACCTCCCATGGACGAAGAAGGACAACTTATGTTGATTCTGAAAGAGATACTAGAGGTTCGAGAAAAGAAGCTTCGGAAGAGAAGCATCAAGGAGTATTTGATCAGATGAAAAGACTTACCCATTGAGGATGCCACATGGGAAAATGAACAGATGGTACGAGAGACAGGTTTGGAATTGCTTGAGGACAAGCAATTTCAAGCAGGGGAGACTGTAATGTCCCCCACCTCTTGAAGAAGAAGTTTGGAAGACGTAGTGGTCTAGGTGTCCCCACTAGGCCATAATCTCACACTGAGGGGAAAGGTCAACAAGCTAAGGTTATATTCTTAAGTTGACTTGATAAAAAGGTGAAAAAGGCATTAAAAGATAACTCAATAGAGAAATAGAAGAGTTGGAATTGGAGTTAGGGTTAACTCTAGGAGTTAAGTTAACTCAACAGGAAATTAGAAGAAAAAGTATAAAGAGAAGGCTAGGGCGCACTTCTTGGGCATTCTGGATTTTGGTATTTGCTTGTTATTGCCTTGAGCATATAGTTTGGGGGTTTTGCTGATACAAACCCTTGTGAGCAACTCAGTGGTGAAAGATCCACTCACCTTGTTCCACAACTTGGTCTTGGGGATGAAAGACTCCAGCCTGAGGTTGGACACTTCAGGATATTTGGGTGTCCAGTATACATTCATGTACCCAAGGAAAAGAGGACCAAGATAGATCCTTCAAGAAGAAAGGGTACATTTGTGGGGTACAGTGAATCTTCGAAGGCATACCGGATCTACATCCCTGGTCAGAGACAAATCGAGGTTAGCAAAGATGTCACCTTTGAGGAAGAGATAGCCTTCTGAAGATCCAGAGAATCTCATATGGAGATTGACAGCGAGAAGAAAGAAGAGATAGTACCTTCTCCCCCTTCAGCAGTTCAAAGGGAGACAGTTATTGATCCAATTGATCCCATAGCTCCAGTTGATGTTCCCAGAGACATTGCAGTAGGCCAAAAGAGGCTTGCATGGGCTCGACAAACTCTGCAGGAGGCAGAGGGACATGCAGCTCCTCGTGGTACATTCCAAGAGAGCAAGAGACCACAGAGATCTTCGAGCTATGTTTCAGGCTTTCAGCCATGAGCCACATCATTGATACTGAGCCTTCTTGTCATGGAGAAGCAACGGGTCAGCAGGTTTGGCAAGATGCCATGACCGAAGAGTATCAACCCATCATGAAGAATGATGGGTGGGATATTGTTCTGAGACCGGAAGGGAAATCTGTAGTGACTTCCAAGTGGATCTATAAGATCAAACATGCAGCTGATGGAAGTGTCGAGAAGTACAAAGAGAGATTTATGGCTAGAGGATTCTCTCAGGTGGAGGGAATAGATTATGAGGAGACATTTGCTCCTATTGCTCGATACACTTCCATCCATACGATTATTGCACTTGTCGCATTCATGGGTTGGAGATTACACCAGATGGATGTGAAGACAGCCTTTCTCAATGGAGAAATTGAGGAAGAAGTTTACATCGAGCAGCCAGATGGATTCGTGATACATGAGAAGGAGTCGCATGTCTACAGGTTGAAGAAAGCCCTATATGGACTAAAGCAAGCACCTCGTGCTTGGTATGAGAAGATTGATGGATACTTGATGAGTTTGGGCTTCAGCAAGAGTGTTGTTGATCCAAACCTATACTACAACATTGTTGGTGATGAGTGCCTGATTTTGGTCCTATATGTTGATGACTTATTCCTCACCGGTTCAGAAAGCCTTATTGTTGAATGCAAGCGTGCATTAGCTTTTGAATTCGAGATGAAGGACCTTGGTATGATGCACTACTTCTTGGGACTAGAAGTGTGGCAGAGGACTGATGAGATTCTCCTGAGTCAGGGGAAATACACAATTGAGATATTGAAGAAATTCGAGATGACAGACTGCAAGTCCATGCCTACACCGATGGTGATGAATTTGAAGAAACTGAGCGAGACTTCTTTTGATTTAGGCAAGATTGATCCACATCTTTACAGACAGCTGATTGGATCATTGATGTATCTAGTTAACACCAGACCTGATATATGTTATGTAGTGAGTGTACTCAATCGGTTTATGAGTCAACCGAGACAGACACACTGGATAGCAGCGAAGCATGTATTGAGATATTTACGAGGCACATTTGGTTATGGCCTGAGATATGCCTCCGGTGTAGACATGATATTGCAGGAATATGTCGATGCAGATTGGGAAGGGAGCGCAGTGGACTGAAAGAGCACCTCCGGTTGTTGTTTTACTTTGGGATTTGCCATGGTTTCCTAGTGCAGCAGGAAACAGACCTCTGTGGTTTTGAGTACAGCAGAAGCAGAGTACATTGCATTATGTGTGGCAGTCTGCGAAGTAGTGTGGCTTCGCAAGATCCTTGCAGACTTATTTGGACATGAGATGGATTCCACCGTTATCCATTGCGATAACCAGAGTTGTCTGAAGCTCTCAAAGAATCTTGTGTTTCACGATAAATCGAAACACATCAAGATCAAATACCATTACATCAGAGATATGGTGCAGAGGAAAGAAGTACATGTGCAGTACCTTTCTACACACGAGCAAGTTGCAGATGTCTTCATCAAACCTCTTTCCAGGACGAAGTTCGAGTACTTTCGTGAGAGACTTGGCCTGGTGGAGAATGCCTCCCTAGCTGAGAAGGAGTGTTGATGATTGCAGCTTCATGAGACATCCTTCAAATCGTACTCCTCTAGATTGAGTTGAGATGATCTGTGCGAACGCCCATGTGATGGGTAAGTCATTCTCCTCTGGATTGAGTTGAGATGACGTGTGTGATCTCTTGTCGTGCTCCTCTAGACTGAGTTGAGATGACTTGAGATGGTTTCCCGTCGGACTCCTATGGACTTAGTTGAGTCGACTTGAGATGTCTCTCCAGATCATACTCCTATGGATTTAGTTAAGTTAATCTGTTGAGAGTGACGTCCCTGTGGTTGAGCACATGTGGACTTGTCCCTAGTGGCAGAGCACTAGAGGATGTGTGGGAGATCCCTTGCTATATTGCCTAAGAGTAAGATTATTGTGAAACCCTAATTTTGTATTGTGAAGGGTACAAGTCGGCCCCACCATGTGAAGATAATTAATATTGTGTAAAAGATTAATTATATTATTGAGTTGTACAAGTCAGCCCTATTGTGCCAATAGACACATCTATTTGATGAGTTAGGTCATGTATGTATAGGAGAGATACATCCTGTTATTGCTCAGTTTGTAGTTTAGGTCAAGTAACTGAAGGGTAAAGGTCAAACTGGCGTAACATGAGCTTCCCCACCCACTGTCACCTCGATGGGGGCTCTTTCTATTTAGGGTGGCTAAGCCCAAGGGAGACGTCCCTGGCAATCTGGGGTCTTGAAAGGAAAAGGCTCAAGAGATCAAGGCTAGTTTCCCCTTCACAGATTACCGCCAAGAAGATAGTCAAAAGAAGAATAACCACAGGAAAGGCACCTGCTTGCGAGACAAGGCAACAATGAAACTAATACATGCAGTAGTGGTTAATACTTCATAAATCAATGACTATCTATATTTTTATGTATATGAACATATATAATAGTAAATATTGACGAAGTCAATGTTTGCAATAATGGCAATAAAAAGTCACTTGTCAATAAATACCAGAATGATATAGCATCCAATGAAATGATCAATCCTTGAATTAACTCAATGCATTAAATATCATCAAATGTTCACACACTATAAGTTGTTGCGTCACTATGCTGGAGATGACGTCAGCTTTTCCTAGGGTTAGTATGATAGACAAGGAGGTCAACGTTTTGCAATTTTAGCCAACAAAATCATCAATATATCAATGTCTATCACTGGATGACCAAGCCACAGTGTTTTCTATCAACCAAAAGCTCAAATAAGGCATGACGTCATCATCAATTTCTAGGTTAGTAGACGTTAGGGTTAGTTAGGGTTTCAAATTTAAGAGTTTTGAAAGATTGTTTTTGCACAACAAGCTCAACGTTGGAGAGAAAAACCAGTGCCTTAGGGTATTATGGAGTCAAAAGCAAGGGCAAGATCTCGGGAGGATCAAAATCTATAGACTAGAGAGTTAGGTTCTATGGTGCTGCAATGGCAGGGCCCTAGAATCAAAACCCTAAGGGAAGGAAGCTCATTCCGGTGTTGCTTAAGCAAGGCCTCATGCTCCTTCCTCTTTCTTTAAATATTCTTGGCAAAATGGCTAGCTTTAAAACACAAATCTAAGGGAGAAAGGTGTTGCAAGAGCAAGGCCCTTCAAACCCTAAAAAAGCTAAAACCCTAGGTGTAGAATCAACTAGGCCTAGGACGTCACCTTTGTTCAACCTATATCTCAAAGCTAACTCAGAAAAAGGATGATTAGTGTAGCAACGGCTAGGCTATATCTTCCTTAATCAATGGCTAAAACAAGTTTCTCAAACATGGGCACATATAGCAAGGAACTACTTGTGTGCTTGCTACCTAGGGTTTCAAGATTAAGCAATATAATAGCAATATAATAACAAATGCAAGAGATTTAACCTACAACCATTCATTCAAGAAGTTTTGCATGAAAAATACACTTACAAATCATGAAGAATGCTCATCAAACCCTAGTTGTAAACCTTCCAATGAGAGAAACACCATAATATGCCAAGAAAATCCTCCAAACAAGAGTTGCACCTCACTTCCAAGAGCCAAAATACCAAGACAAAGACTAAAAGTAGATCTCTCACAAGAGAGTGAGTTATGTTATGTTTAAAATGAGGTCCAACGTCCTCTATTTATATCAATCTTATGACCTTTAATTTTAAAAATAGGTCATTAAAACAGCCGACAAGGATGACTAACAATTTTACACTGTTTTTACATTAAATGCTAAAAAACTGTCATAATGTGAACAAAAGAGGGACGTCTAGCCCTTCTGAGGGAGACGTTGGCCCTTTTTGGGCAAGCACAGCATCCAGAAAACCAAACGTTGGCCCTTCCAGGGCTCTTCCAAGCTGCCACACGTGCCAAATGACCTCAGCACACTGCCACACGCTCCAGACAACGCCCAGCTCTCTCAGGTGACGTCCTGTCCATTAGAGGCTCACGTCCCATCAACATTGGGTGATCCCCTCTAGGTCGGGCTCTGCCAAAGTGTCCTGGGTGGAACGTCCTTCTTCCTTCTCGTGCAATGGCTCATCACAACCTTGTCCTGTCTCTGCCATCCCAGCAACCATCTGATGGGCTCTTCAACCCCATGGAGGTTC
>JASDQU010816645.1:94246-116960 GCA_032191745.1 Picea mariana
TCCATTGCCCAAGGGTTCCAAGGCTACTCTTTTCTCCCTTCTCTCTTTCTCAAAGAAAATTTAAAATTTTGGTTACTTTGTTGGAAATGCAAGTAGCTTAGATCTATCCTTATTTAAAATTCTGAATATCTAAGTCTACATGCATAAGATAAACTAGATCTAAGTTGTACTTTCAAGTTTCATTTAATTGATTAGATGTAGCATAGGAAAAGTCTCCTTTTAGCATGCTTTCTTTCAAAAAATTTATAAGTTAAAGGGTAGTTCTTCTCTTAAAGATTTTAATTCCATATTTGGCAATTAGAGTGTCTTTATATTGCTGTTTTAAAACAGAAGAAAAAGACCCTAAGGAGACAAGCTCGTTAGCTTGCTCTTCTTAGTTCATTTTTGCTCATTTTATGCTAGTTTACTTAGTCAATGTTGGGGCTTTCCTACTAATAACCCAAGACACTTCCAAAGTGTTTTTGGGCATCTTTTGTCATTGTTTGTTTTCTGTTTTGTGCAGGTTGACGAACAGATAAGAGGAATTTCTGTCCGTTTTGGGCGGATTTGGAGCATCCGGGACCCCCGGGGGCACCCCTTTTCTTCAATAAGTATTTTGTAAACATTGTAAAGACTTGTGACCCCCCTAATGAATGGTCACAAATCACTCCCATAAAGATTTGTGCAAGTTCTTTAATAAAATCAGTGGGGCTACAAGCTCTCACTCTTCATCCCCCCTGGGGGAAGGTGTTTTTGGTGATTGTCTAAATTATTGCAATTTTAGTTTAGATTCAATTTCCATAACTAAGGACAAGCTAAAAGTAATCTTTCAACTCATCACAAAGCATTATAACCTCACATAAAGTTAAATCAATCTAGATTAGATTTCCTTTTGGAAAGTAACACTTAATTGCTAGATTAGCTTTATTTCTCACAATTTCAATTTGGCAAATAAACCATCCCCTCAGCTCCTCGCAAGAGGCCTGGTCAGTGTGGATTAGTAATTAGTCTCACATTTCAAATTCAATTATTTATTTTCTTGTTTAAAATAAACAAATTCTCCTCAGCTCACAGTGCGGTTCCTGACCCTTCCAGTTGCGAGGTAGTCTTGATCTACTGGAAATAAGTTTCATACACATTGTGCTGGTCAGTGGTTGATAGATTAATTAGGACAATCTCTAAAGTAGTTAGCTTAATGCGTGGGAAAACACCTTGAAGTGACCTACGAAGTAAGGCGGGCTCTCTCGAGACCTGGCTTCCCACCCGTTTTGGATATCCAGCACTTTGAGTGAGTTTATTGGTGAGACCATTGGGTTTCGGTAAACTCTCTGCAAGTTTCCAAACAAAGAGCTAACCTCCAAGGAGGCCCAAACCATTTCATTAACTAAACATCAATTTATCCTAATAAAACACGCGAACTACATTGCCCACGATTCACTTTAAGGCACTGGTCTCGACTCTCAATTCTCACATTCAGCAAGGCCACAAGCTTCATCTTTGATTTGGTTATCTATTGGAAATAATTTAAATGAAACTTGCATCTAACAATTGTTTCTCAGTATCCTTTTGATGCAAGTATATGCTTATTGATTATATATCGTGGTGAATGTTTACTTCATGTTTTATCAGTTTATGGTTGATTGTTTAATAAACTCCTAGATTCATTTTTGTACTTAGCTTATTTTTAAAGCCTTGGTATATTTGTTAGGGACTACCCCCCTTGGCTTCGCTAGGAGTTGGCCTAGACGGAGGAGTTGAGGATTAGGTGACAAAACCTTAACTCTCACTTGCCCCCAAGGACACACCGAATGGATTGAAAATTTCTTCCACATCTCCCAGGTGTGTATAAGGCGGCAACACGCCCCAACCACCCAGTCGATTTCATTTATCTCAATGAGCAAGCAAAAACCCTATCTCCAAAGAGATCAAGGGCTGAGATCAACCCTCACTCTCTCAATGAGATGGATGGCCAAGATTAAAAGACCGTCACTTAAATTATTTTTACTTTTAACTTTAGAAAAAGTGCTCATTAAGTCAACATTAAAATATAACACATTTAATGTACTTTTTCTACGTTAGATTTAGGAAAACAATTTAACCCATCAACTTGGCTAGTTTCATTGTCCCCTTCCATGCTAGAACACCACCACATGGAAGAAGACCTTATAAGTTACTCTTCTCAACATATTTAGCTTGCGGGGTGTTGAAAATGGTGTAATTTTCACATGTGGCTATAAAGGACCCACATTGTAACATTAATGTATCTGACTAAAACCAACTTATGTTCATTTATTGTTATACTAGGTTATGGTTAAGGCTGACCTAGCCAGTATTATGCAGGGCCATAACCCCTCTTGGGGAGGGTGCCCTATTTCATTAGATGTGTATAAATACATATTTAAGTATCATTTGTAAAACAACGTAGTGAGTTATTGCTCTCTCTAAAAGTCTTTAATCCTGCGGGAACCATATTCTATTGCACCCTCTTGCTGTCTTGGTGTGAACTTTGTGCTTGTTTATGTCTCAATAGCACTCTTATGGTCTCTTACTCTAGCACACCTATGGTTCAGCTCTAGTGCACTTGCTCACTCTTTATCAAGTTTTGTTTCTCCTTTTTATTGCAGGTTTAGGGTTCATTGGTGGTTTCATTCAATCCTTGCTATCTCTTGTGATATCAACAAAAAACTCTTGTATTGGACTCAAAGAGTCACTAAGTCTTGTATCAAGATACTTCATTAAGATAATGCATTATTGCTTGAAATTTGTGTCTCTGCATTTTATGCATCAAATTTCAGAGTAAACTTGACCTGGTTTAGGAATTTTGCAATAGTTTTGAAACCACAAAATGGATCAGGAAAAGATAAAGCAATATTTCCAACTTACCGCCACCTACAGAAGCAATACTTTCTCGCAGATAGGTGGGCCTCTTTTGGAGTAATCAGATTTATGACATTCAAAGTGTCACTTTCTAAATCTTGTATCAAGCTACTTCATTAAGAAAATGCACTAATGCTCAAAATTCTTGTCTCCCCTTTTATACCTCAAATTTTCAGACTGAAAGTGACTTGGGTCAAGAATTTGCAATAGCATTGGCACCACAAAAAGGATCAGGAGATGATAAAGCAACAGTTCAGATTTGCCACAACCTACAGAAACAACACTTCCATGCAGATAGGCAGGTCTTACTAACCTGTAATTTTTCTCTTGACAATATCCAATTAAGTTTATCAAATTCTGATGGTGCACTTGAGATAGTAACTCTACCTGAAAATAATAAGATTGCATAAAATCAAGTGAGTTGCTTCATAATACATTGATGTTTATTCTGAACTATATAGCTAGATGGCAAGTCAAGAAACTCCAAATGCTTGCGCAAATTATAATCCTTCAAATAATCTTTCTAGGTGGAGCTATTTTCCAAAATTCAATTGCAGACACTTCCAAAAATATGCTCGAGTATTTGAAGGAAACCTGTGGAAGGAGAACATTTCAAGACATTGACAGATAACGAGCTTTAAGATAGCACAAGATTCTGGAGCTGTTAATTGTTAATGTTTATAGTAAGAATCTCCCAGATGAGTACTAAATAACTGAAACTAATAACTAGGCAAGCAATTGGAAGAGTATGAGAAATCGTTCTTTTTAATATTGAAAGAATTTTAAAGACACATTAGAATGAAATATTGTACTGTTACAAAGTGGCCAAATAAATAGATTTGAATTGATCATTATTGTCAAATGAAGTTTTACCAAGAAATATTTTGATTCTCCAAGCACACCAACCATTCAGAATGTGACATTGGATGCAGCAGATATCTTTTACAAAGACAACCCTGCACCGTATTCTTCATCCAACATGCCTTTAAGGTGCAGTGGTGCATCACCACAATATCCAAAAGCAATCACAATTTGCAAGTGAAAAACATGGGTTGGTTTCAGGTCTTTAGAATCTCAAGTCTCATACAGTAAATAGGAGCTGTTCCAGACATTCAGGCATCGTCATGATGTTGGGCACAGAGTTATTAGTCTGGTGATTAAACCTGTGACTTTCACATACACATTGTGCTTCCTCGATTGAGTATTCCATTTATGTGACCTCTAAAATATCTTTTTGTCACTAGTTGTTGTAAGTTGTAACCACATGTACACAGACTCTATCTCAATGTCCTTAATCCACAAATTGGGAAATTAATACTCTACCTTTTTAGCACCATTGCCAAATTTGGAAACAATATTATCAATTTTTTGTTATAATGACAATAAGAATGGAGAAAAATTGTATAATAAGTCATTTCCCACTATCATTAATTGAAACTGTGACCAAAAAATAGAGACAAGGAGCAATGGCATTCTTGATTGGTGGAACAATGTGATCGTCGTATGTAACCAAGAAGACTAAAAAGACTCACTGGACCAAAAGAGTGATTGAAAGCTGCAGTTTGTACCAAGGAGAAAAAGATTTTCAGTTGCTGTGACAAAACTAATTGACAAGATACTACGAGCACAGGCCCACCAAGTATGGCTCATGGCCCTAGACAAGAGTGCAGAAGAACATAAGGAACCTTGCAATATACAATTATCTCGGTCATTGTTCTCTGCATGTGGCTGTGCAATGATCTCAAGATACTCAAGTTCTTTCATGAACAAAGCACTTGGCTAGTTATATGCAGATAATATCGTCATCCTTTACCCTGACTTGCTCTTTTCTATGTATGAATGTTTTAGACTGGTGTGAAGATTGGAACCTCCTCAAAAGGGGGTGAAAGACGAATAGTTACTAAGTTTGATGATCAAATTGATCATTTCACTCCAATAGCAATTGAGTTGTGTCAGCTTTCCTATACATGCATTTTAAGAATATTAGTAGCAGAAAACAAAAAAAAAAATTAGTAACAATTTGTTACAATCCAACTTCAGGGAACTACTATAAAAATAGAGTTAGCATTCGGAATTTTTGAAAGACGGTCAATGTTCACTGAAAAGAAGGAATATTCATATTAAAAAATGCCCAAAGATAAAACTAAAAAAACTAACAAAGCACCAAAATAGAACAAGGATCAGATTAACAAACTAGCCTTCTGAGGCTAGTTCTGCCACAGCATCTTCTAGTATTTGATATTTATAATCATAAAATGGTTGCATTTCCACATTATTTTGGAAAGCATTTTCTCCACATATATGAGCCATCTTCCTCCACTATAATGACTTCTAACTCCAAAGCCTTCTATTTTGACATATTTTCTATTCTGAAGATACATTTAGGACTCTTATAAAGATAAGATGGATAAGATAATTTTATTATTGTCTGCAAGTGGCCAAAATAGGTCAATGGGACTAGAGAGTATAATAGGATACAATAGTGATGTGGGAATACAACAGGGCACAATAACAATGTGGGACTACAACAGGCCATGGTAGTCAACGGAAACACACATCTTTTCCATTGATAATGAATTTTGACTAGTATTAGTTTACCCTTATAATCTATATATATAAATTACATATATGCACATCATGAGCCTTAGTTCCTAACCTTGGAATTGGTAACCATAAACCACATTAGCTCTACCTCTACTATTTATTTCTTAATCATTGAAGTGAGCTAGCAACAACCCTTGGATACTATTCATTATAAAGGTGAGCTCATAACAATAGTCTTTGATATCCATCTTTTATTACCAAGTTCAGCTCTCAATGGTATCTTTTATTACCAAGTTCAGCTCTCAATGGTATACCTCAAATTATTCATTACTAGGGTGAACTAGCAATGGCAACCCCCACTAAATGAAACTAAATGAGTGAAACTATGTTGCAGGAAATGTCACATCAGGGGCCGCACTACGCATGTTCCCATAAAGAAACATGAAAATGCATGTGGTATGACCTTGAAACACGTTTCCGACCGTAAAAATGCATCTCACGTGTGAAAAACATGTTTTGTACGGCCGGAAACATATTTCAAGGTCATACCAGCATCCATATGGCACGTTTCCAATGCTGACTCAGCCAATTTTGTCTGTTGGTACCTACAATTTTGGATTTAATCCTTAATTAGAGGTTAATTAATAATTAATGAGACTTCTAGAAACCTTTAAGAACAGAATTTTTTTTTATAAAGAGGATTTCACTCTCATTTTTTCCTCACACAGTTTGAGCAAGGGTGATTTGAGAGGCAGCTTGAGCAAGGGTGTTTACTACAAGAGGTGATTCAGTCTCTTAGGCTGCTACAACAAGCATTCAGAGTTTCATTGGTGTCTTGAGCAGCTACAGTCATCTTTGTGTGCTGTTTTGTTGTGTTTTGGGCAGCTACAGCCATCATTGTGTGCTGTTTTGTGGTGTTTTGGGGCAGCTACAGCCATCATTGGGTGTTGTTTTATGGTGTTTTTAGGCAGCTTCTGTTAAGATTAATGTTGTTATTAGGTTATTTTCAATTTTCTCAATGCATTTCCAAAACAACAGCATAAAGAGGATCATTGAAAGAAACACAATCACAAGGTACGCAACATTTTATCTTGGGAAACTCTCACAGGGGAGAAAACCTAGCAAAAACTTCCTCAATAATAGATTGCCAATACAATGCCAAGACTAAGACCAAAAATCCAAGAATAAACTAGGACTGAGCATGCGCCTCTCTTTTCCTTCCTCCTGCAACTGCATTTGCCTTCAAAAGATGTGCACTAGATGAGTGAGTGAGTGAATGAACAAGTGAGGCGCCATCATCACTTATAAATACTCATTGAGGAGGTGCTAGGATTATGTCTCTTCACTTAGTAGGGCCGACTTCTTCCAAGAGTGGTTAAACCACTTTATAAACCCTAGGGGCCAACTTTACAAATGCCACTATCTAAATATGATTTGACCAATCCACAAAAGGGGATTTGGTCTTATACAAGTCCCGACATGATCAATCCACAAAAGGGCATTTGATCTATAAGATAATAACTCAAATATAATTATAATATTCTACGAAGTTACAATATTTCAACACTCCCCCTTAACGAGAAGGGTATTCTACTGACATAACCCAATACAACATCATCAAGAGAGAGAGAGGGCAGCATCATCATCAACATCTGGAACAATGACTGGCACATCTACAAATCATCGGAAGTTTTTCTCATCATCAATATCATCATCGTTCACAGCATGGAGCTGGAGTAGCATCATCATCATCATCATCATTGGCATGAAGCTGAAACATCAACATCAATTAGCATAAAGCTAGAACAACAACATCACCAACCCGAGGTTGGTACACCATCATCAACAGCATGAGGCTAATACAACAACATCATCAACACGAGGTTGAGACAACAACATCATCATCATATGGCAACAAAATGAGGCAGGTGCAACAACAACATTTTGCGGTACTCTGACAGACCGTCCTTACCGGTGTAATGTCCCCATTCTTGGACATTATTACATTACAGAGTGTTATGCCTACCAGAGTAGCCAGATAGGGGTGACAGAGAGTTCGGGAGATATTGAGGGGTTTTATTGGGCCCGGCTTGCATCGTTCATCATCAGGATCCATTCCGCACCGCTTGTCTTTGGTTCTGTTGCATTCTGACGATTTCCGTAATTTTGAGTTATTATGGGTCATATCTTAATTAAATTTACTAAGAATGTCATAATGGGCATATTACTTGGAGCAACCTCTTAGTGTAATAGCTCATCGGAATAGGGAGGAAAAGCATTACAGGATAAGATGATGAGAAGTGACTTTCAGTGGCCGAAGAAGCCATAAGGATGGATAAATCACTTTTTAGAGGTAAAATGGTTAATTAATTAATTAATTAAGTGATTTAATCAAGGAATAATAAAATGAAGTAAAAGTCACTTGGAGGAAAAAGGTCAACAACGAATTAGGGTTTCGGGAAGCTATAAAGGAAGGGTAAAGCAACCTAATTCATAATTATGTTATGATTTGATGTTGAGATAGTTCCAGAGGAGGAGGAGATCGACCCCCTTGTTGTTTTGTGGATTTCTAGAGGAAACCACCACCATTGATCGGTTTCGGTGTTGAGAGACACACCCTAGCCTATCGAAGATACCATCCAGGTGTTTCACCGTGCTATTCAGGAGATCCAATTATAGTGATTGCGCAAGGGTTAGAGAGAGGATTTGTGTGGCCGCACGAGACAGAGGAGTATCATGCAGATTCCTTCTGACCCAGTTGAGAGCTAGCCAGGGTGCACCTTTTGAGCCACCAGTCATTAGTTTCTGATTGTGGAATCTCCCAGAGCGCAGCAAACAGGCAGATAGTGTGCAACTCTTGAGGAAGCATAGTTGGGGTTCCAGGGGGTATTCCGAATCAGATCCGAGGAAACCCTTTCGACCCATTACAAAGGAGACCAGGACGATCGTTTCGAGACATATATCGTCGGATTCCGCCAGTGGGATCACTAGGGCGCACTCCCACAGCCTAGGAGGTGCGCAAACCCCTAGGGGTGACATCCGAAGCTTCAGAGGTCGAATCGTCAATCCGACAGTTACTAGGATCAGCCTAGAGGCTAGGGCACTCACTTTGGGACAGTTTCCAGTCCATTCTGACGAGTATAGCCATCAGGACGAGTTTTCCAGTATCTGCAGCAGTTGTCGTGAGCTTTCGGACTGCGTTTTGTCGATCTATCCATGCATGCACAGATCAGCCTTCATCTTTTGATCACGAGTATTTCTTGTTAGTTGATTTGTATTCCAGTGACGATCCATGAGATCTAACTGATGACTCATTTATCTGTTACCAGCGTATTATTGTATTTCTTGCTTTTTCCTCATAATACATATTAGTGAGTTGTGTTGTCCTTTCTTCCGCATGCATCATATAAACTGTTAAAACACTAAATGAATGAAACACACATGCGAAAATCACCAAGCATGTTCACACATTAACTCAAATGCATCCAAAAACCCCCCAGAGTATCAGATCAGACAGTGGATTTGACAGTTCAGCAATGTTTCCTAGACTAGTCGAGTTAGGAACTGTTGACCACCTATTTCAACTAGGGGGTCAACTCCATGTGCCATGAAGCTATGTACCTGATGGTGCAACAAAGTTGAAGACTTACTGGTTCTACAAGGCATTTTTGGCCTCAGCACCTCATTTTGTAACTGGAATTTCCGCTCCCCTGCGTGGGATATGTAATGGGTTCGCATGGATCATATTGTAGGTTAGTTACCTAGGACTTTATCATTAGGGAAGTCCTTTCATCAAGTGTTTTTTTTCCTCAAGTAATTAATTTGGCCTAACCAGCCTTTTTAATTACCCTTGAGTTTTTCACTCCCACAATAATCCTCCAAAGTGGTGAAAGGTGTTCTAATGATCGAGCCCAAGGAGTGACTAGGGTCTAGGAATATTGTAAATGACCATGCTAGACATCTCCTAGAGTCTTGCGGAATTCCGTTGAGTCTAAGTAGTTTTTTTTTATTTTTTAAAATTACCTAGTTAATGGTAATTTTAATTATTTTTGATGTAAAAATGTAAAAACTAGGTCCTCGGGATTTTTGATAGGGGTGTGAGTACTCAAAATAAATTGAATGAGACCCTCTACACCCTTGGACCAAGTTTCAGCTCACTTGGACAAATTTTTCTAGGTCATTGTCCATAAGGAGTCCAAGTCAGTCAAAGTCAGCAATTTAATTGCTTAATTGACAAAGTCAAAAATATCATTTTTTGTAAAAAATAACCAAAAAGAGTTGAGAAAGAGTGGGAAAGGTTTCCTAAGCCTTTTACTAAGTTAGAAGACCACTTTCTTACTTACCCAACCCCTCACACCTAGCCATCACTTCACATCACTCACTCCCCTAGGGGATTTGCGCCCCCCTTTATGAGTAAGTTGTCCCAACTCATAAATTAATTGGAAAACACCCCCCTAAGTCTAAGGGTGCCCTCCTATAGTCTTAATTAGATGATCAGGTGGGCTAAAAGGTGTTTACCCTTCCCCCTCACTCAACCCTCAAACCCTAAAAGTGACTAAAACCCTAGAGTTGCACCCCCCTTGAGATGCTCAATGACTCATGGGAAATGACACTTGGAGAGCATCCAAGAGGGGTGACTCTTGGCTCCCAAGTATAAAAGAAGGCCTTCCCTCCCTCATTTCACATCGATTCTCAGTGTATTGTTACTATGCCGAAATCTCTCCTCTCACTCTTCTCTCTTTCTCTTTTTTGGCTCTTGCTCTTGTGTAAAGCTTGTTGCAAGTATCTGCAACAACCTTTTGTAGTGAATAAAGAAATCTTTGGAGGATCCATGGTGTTGAGAGTCTTCTTGGTGCCATCTTATTATTGAGGTGATCTTGTTCCTTATTGTTTTTCTTATGCATGCTTAGCTTGTAGATCTAGAGTAAAAATTTCAAGCAAAGTATTTTGCTTGGATAGATTTGTGGTAGTCTTATCATAGATCTAGTGAGTTTCTATTTAGCTATTACAAAGTATTTTGTTTTACTACTTAGATCTACTCACTTCCTCTTTGTTCTTGTAGCTTGGTATTCAAGATTTGCAGCATTACCTAGTGGTTTTATGTGAAGATTTCAGATCTGAAAATCTTCCATTTCACCCACTTTTAACCTCTCAATATTTTTGCTTTACATTTCTGTACATTTCCATTTTGTTTTTAGCATTCTAACATGTTTGGATAGGTCATCTAAATCTATTTTACTTGCTGAAATTTACACACAAAATTTCTGATTATTGCTAACAGAAATTTTCTCAAGTTTTTTTTGGTGTTTTTGCAGCTTTTCCAGCAAGTTTAGCTTGTTGATTTGTTGCAGGTCTGCATCAAAAAGAAGTAGCTACAGCCCACTTGGGGCACTTAAACGTACAAGAGAAGCCTCCTAAGTTGGGGTAATATCTTCCCAACATCTCTTCTTTCTTTCTCTATTGTAAGCAAGCCCAAAGAGACTCTCTTGGGCTTGCACTTCTCTAAAGAGTTTAATTTTCTGCATTTTTATTTTTCATTTGCCTACACCTTGCATAGTGGATTGGCCTAGCCACCCATGCAAAATCGTATGGCTAGTTAGTAGTTTTATTTCAGCATTACAATTTCTTTTCAAGTTTGCCCCACTTGTCCTTAAGGCAAGGTTGTGTGGCTAGGATTTATTTCTTATTTCCAAGTCAGGCTTTTTCTTTTCTTGCTTTTATTTTTCTACCCACTTGGACACAAAACCGGTAGACTTGTCCTCCAACTTGTGCCTTTGTTGAGGTGGCAAGTAGATTAGTTTGATTTAAAATTATTGCTTCATTTTTTATTTGTTGCCTACACCCTGCAAAGAAGATTGGCTTTGCCACCCATGCAGTACTGTAAGCCTAGGTAGATGGTTGATGGTTTATGCTTCTATTTTTCAAGTTCATGTGATATCTTTATGGTTTAGAAGCACATCATTTCATTTGCTTAAGCCCATGGAGGCATAATTTATTTACTTGTACATTTCTTTCAAGCACTTAACTCAATTAATATTCAAATTGCTTAATCAATCTATCTTAGGCTCTAGGGGATCAATTTATTTAGCTTAATTAGATCACCCTTAACTGTTGCAACTTTCGCCATCAAACAAGGGACTTGTGGAGGCGACTTGGGGTGCTAGATCAGGGATGATCTCACGGCACTAGGTGTCCCCCTTGTTAAGCACCCAAGTTTCTTGGATTGACCTGTGGAGCTAGGGTAAGGCCTTGTATGCCTTGCTTATTGAGCACCTGACAGTCCTTTTGGCCAAAGCGGTGGGAGTTTTGGGGAAGTCACCTAGTCTAGGATTGCAGCTTCACCTAATCAATCTAAATTCTAAAATCCACTCATAAGAAACCTATATTTTGACTTCGTCATTCATTTTCATGGTTCATGCTCTTTACTTTCTGCAATCTCATTTCAAGTTATCTTTCAAGCAATCTTATTGAGCATCTTGTGGTGTTTGAATAGTTGAGCATAGGAGTTGCGCATTGGTGCCCGTGGAGGCTATTTTTCAAGCCTTATCTTTCTCCTTTGAAGTTGCGCAGTTGGCCCGTGGAGGCTTTCTTTTGTGGTTTTGTCTCCTCTTGAAGTTGCGCATTTGAGCTATTGAGCAGCCCCCTTGAAGTTGTGCACCTCTCTTGGGGCACTTCAAGTTTGAGTGTGCGTTTGAGTTGTGTTTATCGTGGATGCTATCTTGATCTATCTCCTTCTTTTTCATGCAAAATCAAATCAAAGTTAGTTCAATTATTGCTCTACTAGAATCATAGATCTAGCAAGTGCTTGCTTTTTCATTTGTAGATAGTTGTACTTTGTATATTGTGTAGCATCTGGAAATTCTTTGCATTCTTTGTTTGTGTTAATAGTTGTTTCAATTCTTTTGTATCTAATCTAATTGTAAAGTTTTGTAAAGTTATTATTTCTACTCTTAACCCCATTTGCCCAACCTTAGGCACTAGTCATAGTTGACTTATGGAAAGGGTTGCTTCTCATTGAAAGTCTTGCATTTGCATTTGCTGCCTTTCATTTAGGCTAGTTTCCCCCTTACCTTTAACTAATTAAAATTATCTCCTAGATTTCACCTAATAACTCACATAGTAACTAGGGTCTACCCCCCTTGGCTTCCCTAGGAGTAAGCCTAGATGGAAGAAGTTCAAGTCGCGGTGACAGTGGGCTTGAACTTAGGCATTGTGCCTCCAAGGACACACTAAGTGGATTGAGACTTAGTCCACGTTTGCAAGTGTGTATAAGGACGGCAACAAGAACATTACAGTGGTATTAGAGCTGGTTTTCCTGCCAGCCTAATGGGAAAATCAGTGAGGAGTTATTTCAGATTGTGTCCACTAAAATTCAGTGGTGATAACTTGCACTTATATCTTCAGATGCAGTAATAGAGAGGAGAGTTCAGATCAGATAGGAGGTAGATACATCATTACTAGCTAGTGGATTGACAGGAGCCTACACCCATTAGATGCAGGGAGCTTTGCTATAGTTGCAAAATGCCTTGGAAGCTAGATCATAGATGCAGGGGTAAAGGGAAGGTGCACATTGTTGAGGTGCACTATGACAGTGAGGATGAGGAGATGCATGTGAATGCAACCATAGATGCCTATTTAGAACAGTGCGATGAGGCTAGTGACTCTTGCGCATCTGAGGGACAGTTGGATGGACAGGATGATAGTGCATGTCCTTCATCTTCCCCATCAGGCAATGTTGAGGATTCAACACTTCAACATAGTGGTGACACTTGTGAGCATTCATATGTGTTGCCACTTAGACATGATGAGATTAGGAGGTTGGATGACCTACCCTTGGGTGTAGACATGGATTCCAGGAAGTCATGTATGGAGGATGATGAGCGAGCCACATTTTTCATCTTCTCGGACAACTATGATAGCCATGACACATGAGGATATCAGTGGCATTCATGATATGGTAGAGGAGCCTTGTGTGGGGATTGTACACAAGGGACATATGGATCCGCAGATCCAGGAGGAGAGGCATGACTTGGATCCAGTTGACTATATACATACCTATCAGTATGAGGAGAGTGAGTCACCTCTTTTGGGGAGTCTATTATTAGATCAAGTTGTGGAGACTGACAGTTTGATGGGATACTCACTTCCAAGACCGGTCTACAGTGACGAGGATGCACTCCCTATTGGTCAAGATGACCATATCTCATGTTTGGACACATCTGTATGGGATCCAGGTGCAGATGAAATTAGCAGAGTGAGCGCACAGGAGGACACAACTGCCCATACAGGATACAATGCGATTCTGATGGGGGTAGCAGTTGGCGATGGTGTGCAGCAGCATACAGGAGGACCCAGTAGCACAGTGGATAGGGGGTAGTTTAGTGCCTTATCTTTTGAGGAGTGTGTTGTTGAGGATTCCATTATTGACACTAGCAGTGAGAGGCATGAGGTAGCACCTCAACAGAGTTGTGATCAGGAGTCACGACACTTCACAGGACGGTTGAGAGTCAGTGAGGACATGATCATGGCAGCCATTAGATGTATTGATGATACACATGCATTGGTGGCAGGTTATTGTTGGAGGGCTTCGATGGCACATGATAGTTCAGATAGGGGACTTGCCATTGATGACTTACATACACTCAGGGAAAGAGTGACTGTGATGAGGGTCAACTACCAACAGTTATTGATGGATAGAGATTACCTATTGGAGGTTGGCGAGATGTATCACAGGGAACTAAGGGAGCAGGAGGTTGAGGTGGACCAACTCACTCATGAGTTGGTGAGCACACGAGGATTCTTGGAAGGCACACAGAAAACCCTTCAAGAATCAGAGGCCAGAATAGAGGAGCTCCTTGAGGAGACTAGTCAGAGATCCACTATATCTATCTCAGCAGAGAGTTAGATATATCCTTCAGTTAAATTATTAGAGGATATTGGTGGTTTGGAAGAGGAGCACCAGTGGATGGAGGAGCACGAGGAGATGCACTAAGTAGAGCATGGAGATTCCTCTCCCTTGCAGCAAAATACAAATCTGGGAGATCACCTTCACCGTAGCAGCAATTGCGTGAGTGATGATGAATGGAGAATGATTGACCCGCAGTCTGTGGAGATACCTACTGTTGTACCTGATGGTTGATGTTCAGTGATGAGTACAGGCGATTATTTACCATGGGTGTCGGGGGACGAACTTTTGGTCAAGTCCTTGGGATTGACCAAAGCATATGATACTTTTCGATCCTACAGTTGGTTGCATATATTTATGATAGCCTTTCCCGATACTTTCATCATTGACAACAACACAGGGGGAGCTAGACAGTGGCAGGGGACATGGAGAGTTGGTAGGCTGAGACCACTTGACAGGAGTATCTTGATTACATACGATAGGATAGGGGTGGATCATCAGGGGTAGACATTTGAGGCCCTGGGCATGATGGAGAGTCTCCTAGGCCATGGGACAGGGGATATCTCAGATGTTGCTACATATTCAGTCTCTCAATGGGATGAGGGTGGAGGGCTTTCGACAGTTACCAATAGGGCACATCAGCAGTTAGTGGGGATTGGAAGTGATGAACTTCCAAATTTAACATGGGATACGGGAGTCCATTTCATCAATAGTTTGTTTCATCTTATGAGAATCCAGAAGTGGAGGATCTAGTAAGGATACTTTGAGCAGACAATCATGATCAAAGTAGAGCAGTATCAGCATGATGGTCCCTGTCAGAGTCTAGCATGGGACCCCGGGATTACAGGGTTGGGCATTTCATTGACTGATGGAGATGAGTGGAACTTTGCAGGTGGATGTCACTTTGATTTTCCATTGAGTTTCAGTATTGGAGAGAGAACGTCACTAGCTGGTGATTCGTTGAGGTCTTGTAGTACCTCAATATGGCAGCAGCATGTTCAGTCGGTGGGGGCCGTGTTGGGTTTGGTATGGTCTGGTAGGATAGACTCATTTCAGGTTGAGGCCGTGTGTTATTTGCAGGAGACTCATGGTGTTGATATGTTACAGAACTATACTTCACAGGGCATTGCAGTTCACATCTTGATATGGGATCCAGGGATTCGAGTGCTTGGTAGTTCAGTGTTTGATGGAGTTGAGTTTTGAGTAGAGTGGTTGCTTGGGGAGTTGACTGAGATTCTTTGGCCATTGATCATTCTACTAATCAGGAGCATTTGGGTGTCATACGTGGTGAGCACTAGGAGAGGCCCCATATTGAGGGGAGTCAACTTTGTGTCACACAGGTGGATATGGGACCCCGGTATCATATGCAAATTGATTCAGTTATTGCTTGAGGACAAGCAATATTCCAGCAGGGAGGACTGTAATGTCCCCATTCTTGGACATTATTACATTACAGAGTGTTATGCCTACCAGAGTAGCCAGATAGGGGTGACAGAGAGTTCGGGAGATATTGAGGGGTTTTATTGGGCTCGACTTACATCCTTCATCATCAGGATCCATTTCACACAACTTGGCTTTGGTTTCGTTGCATTCCGACGATTTCCGTAATTTTGAGTTATTATGGGTCATATCTTAATTAAATTCACTAAGAAGGTCATAATTGGCATATTACTTGGAGAAACCTCTTAGTGTTATAGCTCATCGAAATCGGGAGGAAGAGCATTACAGGATAAGATGATGAGAAGTGACTTTCAGTGGCCGGAGAAGCCATAAGGATGAATAAATCACTTTTAGAGGTAAAATGGTTAATTAATTAATTAATTAAGTGATTTAATCAAGGAATAATAAAATGAAGTAAAAGTCACTTAGAGGGAAAAGGTCAACAGTGAATTAGGGTTTCAGGAAGCTATAAAGGAAGGGTAAAGCATCCTAATTCATAATTATGTTATGATTTGATGTTGAGATAGTTCCAGAGGAGGAGATCGAACCCCTTGTTGTTTTGTGGATTTCTGGAGGAAACCACCACCATCGATCGGTTTCAGTGTTGAGAGACACACCCTAGCCTATTGAAGATACCATCCAGGTGTTTCACCGTGCTATTCAGGAGATCCAGTTACAGTAATTGCACAACTCAGCCAATGGGGGCGCAAGGGTTAGAGAGAGGATTTGTTTGGCCGCACAAGACGAAGGAGTATCTTGCAGATTCCTTCCGACCCAATTGAGATCTAGCCAGGGCGCACCTTTTGAGCCACCTGTTGAGATAGTTCCGGAGGAGGAGGAGATCGAACCCCTTGTTGTTTTGTGGATTTCTGGAGGAAACCACCACCATCGATCGGTTTCAGTGTTGAGAGACACACCCTAGCTTATTGAAGATACCATCCAGGTGTTTCACCGTGCTATTCAAGAGATCTAGTTACAGTAATTGCATAGCTCAGCCAGTGGGGGCGCACGGGTTAGAGAGAGGATTTGTTTAGCCGCACAAGACAGAGGAGTATCTTGCAGATTCCTTCCAACCCAATTGAGAGCTAGCCAGGGTGCACCTTTTGAGCCACCAGTCATCAGCTTCTGACGGTGGAATCTCCCAGAGCACAGCAAACAGCCAGACAGTGCACAACTCTTGAGGAAGCACAGTTGGGGTTCCAAGGGGTATTCCGGATGAGATCCGAGGAAACCCTTCCGACCCATTACAAAGGAGACTAGGACGATCGTTTCGAGACATATATCATTGGATTCTGTTGGTGGGATCACTAGGGCGCACTCCCACAGCCCAAGAGATGCGCAAACCCCCAGGGGGTGACATCCGGAGCTTCAGAGGTCGTATCGTTGGTCCGATAGTTACCAGGATCAACCTAGAGGCTAGGGCACTCACTTTGGGGCAGTTTCTAGTCCATTCTGACGACTATAGCCATCAGGGCGAGTTTTCCAGTATCTGCAGCAGGTGCCGTGAGCTTTTGGACTATGTTTTGTCGATCTATCCGTGCATGCACAGATCAGCCTTCATCTTTTGATCACAAGTATTTCTTGTTAGTTGCTTTGTATTCCAGTGACGATCCATGAGATCTAACTGATGACTAGTTTATATGCTACCAGCATATTATTGTATTTCTTGCTTTTTCCTCATAATACATATTAGTGAGGTGTGTTGTCCTTTCTTTCGCATGCATCGTATATATTGTTAAAAAACTAAATGAATGAAACACACATGCGAAAATCACCAAGCATGTTCACACATTAACTCAAATGCATCCAGAAACCCCCCAGAGTATCAGATCAAACAGTGGATTTGACAGTTTAGCAGTGTTTCCTAGACTAGCCGAGTTAGGAACATTACAACCGGACCTTTGGGATCTGCCCAGGAATCATAAGATTCCCTAGGATATAAAATCCTAACAAGCTACCACATGGTACTCTGATAGACCGTCCTTACCGAACCTTCGAGATCTACCCCGGAATCATAAGATTCCCTAGGATATAAAATCCTAACGGAGCTACCACTACTGACCACAACTGACATATACATGCACAGGTATTCTGACAGACCGTCTTTACCGGACCTTCAGGATCTGCCCAGGGATGATCAATCTTCTAGGATATAAAATCCTAACGGAGCTATTCGTTGTTGGTCAGGATACTATAGTATCATCAGCATCACTCCCCCTTTCGAGAGAGGTCCTTTTGGACAACACCAAGCTTGTCTCGGAAGTACTCAAACTTCACACGAGACAGAGGCTTGGTCAACACATCTACAACTTGCTCATTTGTGCCAACATATTGGAGATTTACAACTCCCCTCTGCACCATATCACGAAAGTAGTGATACCGGATCTCTATGTGCTTCGACTTATCATGGAACACTGGGCTCTCCGTCATCTTTATGCAACTATGGATATCACATAGAATCACGGTGGCTTCCATCTCCAGATCGAATAGACCTGTCAACAACTTCTGAAGCCATATGGCTTCACGACATGTTGCAATATATTTCGCTTATGCCGTGCTGAGAGCAATACTGGATTGCTTCCTGCTTTACCATGAAGTCATGGCTAACCCCAAACTGAAACAACATCCTGAAGTGCTCTTTCTATCAGAAGCACTTCCAGCCCAATTTGAATCAGTATAACCATATAGTCTGAAGTCATGATCTCCAGTATAACAGAGACCATAATCCATCGTACCCTTAAGGTATCTCCTCACATGCTTTGCAGCTACAAGGTGAACACGTCTGGGCTCTACCAGATACTAACTCAAGATGTTCACAACAAAGCATATATCTGGCCTGGTATTCATCAAATACATCAACTAACCAATAATTTCTCTGTATAGAGTAGCATCAACCAACTCTGACGAAGTATCAACCAGGAGCTTCAAATTTGTTTCCATGGATGTGTTCATGGATTTACATTCCAACATGTCAAATCTCTTCAGTATTTCAACTGGATACTTCCCTTGGTTAAGGAAGATCTTCTTTGGACTCTGCCAAACTTCAAGACCTAAGAAATAATGCATCGAGCCTAGGTCTTTCATCTCAAACTCTGCTGCGAGCTTCTTCTTACAATTTGTGATGAGCTTTTCTTCTCCTGTTAAGAATAAGTCATCCACATACAGTAGCAATATAACTAGCTCATCATCCATAACCTTGAAGTAAAGGTTAGAATCATCTTTACTCTTGGTAAAGCCTAAGCTCGTCGGGAAACTATCAATTCTGCCATACCAAGCTTTATGAGCTTGCTTTAACCCATACAGAGTTTTCTTCAACCTGCAGACATGAGTCTTTCTATCTTCAACTTCAAACCTTCGTGGTTGTTCTATATACACTTTTTCTTCAATAACACCATTTAAGAAGGTTATTTTCACATCCATCTGGTGTAACTTCCACTTCATTTTGGCTGCAAGAGCTATGATGGTTCTGATAGAAGTGTATCTGGCTACAAGAGCAAATGTCTCTTCATAATCAATACCTTTCTTTTAAGAAAAACCACGATCCACAAATCTTGCCTTACGTTTTTCAATACTTCTGTTTGTTGCATGTTTTATCTTGTATATCCACTTGGAAGATACCACATCTTTGTTCTTTGGTCTGGGATCTACTTCCCATACATCATTCTTTATAATGGACCGGTATTCTTCTGTCATGGCATCCACCCATTCTTTCTTTTGGATGGCTTCTTCAAAGCAAGTAGGTTCCTTTTCTATGAGGTCACACATCAAGGCCATATAGTCGGAGAATGGATTAGGTTTCTTGCTTTGTCTCATGGTTCCTTCTGGGGCACCATACTTCTCTGCATCTTGAATAAGTTCCCTTGCCCAAGCTGGCTTTCTCTTATGAGAGATCGTCATCTAGGGAGGTTCTTGAGATTCTATCATATCATGATCTTCTAGAATCTCATCATCAGGGGTAACTGTAACTTCCTTCACGGGTTCTGCAACTCTGGGAGCTACAGGTTCTTCTTCATATACTTCTTCAACATGGCATTTCCTTGATCTCTTGAGTGTTGCATCTTCATCAAAGGTTACATCTTTGTTGATCTCAATATGATGGTAACCTGGTATGTAAATTCTTAAGGCCTTAGAGACCTCAGAGTATCCAACAAATATTCCCTTCTTTCATGAGGGATCCAACTTAGTTCTCTTTTCTTTTGAAATGTGTACAAATACTTGACAACCAAATATTTTGAGATGGATTGCTTCTGGCTTCTTTCCGGTGAACATTTCTTCGGGGATTTTGAATCCAAGTGCACTATGGGATAATCTCATTTGGACATATATTGTTGTTCTTGCTAGTTCAGCCCATAAGTGCATTGGAAGATCTTGATCGTGAATCATAGTCTTTACTGCTTCCATAATTGTTCTATTATCTCTTTCTACTACACCATTTTGTTGAGGATTATAGGTAGTGGTGAGCTCCCTCTTAATCCCGACATCTCTACAAAAGCTTCCAAATTCATTTGAGGTGTACTCTCCTCCATTATCTGAACTGAGTATCTTGATTTTTCTTTCGGAGAGGTTTTCTACCAAGGCTTTGAATTCCTTGAACTTTTTGAGTACTTCATCTTTTGATTTCAAGAAATAAACCCAAGTCTTACAAGAGTAATCATCAATAAATGATACATAGTATACATACCCTCTTAAAAAGGTTGATGGTATTGGACCGCATACATCTGAGTGGATGAGTTCCAAGATTCCTTCTACTTTATTGTTTCTCTTTGGGAAAGGATTCTTTATGTTCTTTCCTTGTGCACATCCCTTGCATACACCTTCATGATCAACCTTAAATTCTAGTAAACCTGTAACTACCTTGCTTACATATGGTAAGGCTTTGTAGTTGATGTGAGCTAGTCTTCTATGCCAAAGTTCATAAGGACTTTCAGTAGAGTGAGATAAGGCTACATCTGAGTGACCTTTTTAACTTGTACAAACCTCCTTCTTCTGTTCCAATAACAACTGCATCTTCTATAGTTTTTCCTTTCGGCCACATAAGAAATTCACCATCTATGAATGCAACCCTAAAACCTTTCTTATCTAGGGCGAAGATAGAAAGTAAGTTCTTTGTCAAACCTGGTACATAGAGTACTCTCTGCAAAAGCTTCCAAATTCATTTGAGGTGTACTCTCCTCCATTATCTGACCTGAGTATCTTGATTTTTCTTTCGGAGAGGTTTTCTACCAAGGCTTTGAATTCCTTGAACTTTATGAGTACTTCATCTTTTGATTTCAAGAAATAAACCCAAGTCTTACAAGAGTAATCATTAATAAATGATACATAGTATACATACCAGCTTAGAGAGGTTGATGGCATTGGACCACATACATCTGAGTGAATGAGTTCCAAGATTCCTTCTGCTTTACTGTCGCTCTTTGGGAAAGGATTTTTTATGTTCTTTCCTTGTGCACATCCCTTGCATACACCTTCATGATCAACCTTAAATTCTAGTAAACCTGTAACTACCTTGCTTACATATGGTAAGGCTTTGTAGTTGATGTGAGCTAGTCTTCTATGCCAAAGTTCACAAGGACTTTCATTAGAGTGAGTTAAGGCTACATCTGAGTGACCTTTTAACTTGTACAAACCTCCTTCTTTTGTTCCAATAACAATTGCATCTTCTATAGTTTTTCCTTTAGGCCATGTTATCGCACAGTTTGTAGGAAGGGTTTAGGTAGCTTGAGTCAAGGCTTAAAACCGGCGTAACAGGAGCTTCCCCACCCACTGTCACCTCGATGGGGAGCTCTTTCTATTTAGGATGGCTAGTCCAAGGGAGACGTCCCTATGTAATCTGGGTTTCTGAAGAGCTAAAGGTATAATGGATCAAAGTGAGAAATTCCCTTTTACAGATTACTGCCAATAGAGATAGTCAAAGGAGATGTTCCACTGATGAGGCACCTGCTTGTGAGACAAAACAAACAAAGCTAGAAAATGTGCTTGCAGTGGGTTAGTATTTCACAATATCAATGACTATCCCTAAATATATATGAGCAATGATCAAATGCAATTATTGACAAAGTCAATGATTGCTAAACGAAGACAAATGATTTTATCACTTCTTCAATAAATGCATGAGAGATATGGGCATTCAATGTGCGAGATCAAATCCTTGTATTATATTACAATGCAATTCATATCATAAATCAAATCTGCTCATAAATAGATATTGTTGTTGCGTCACTATTGCAGAAATGGGTGACGTCAGCCCTAATTTATGTCAATTTTGGAGGGCAATAAGGTGAACGTTTTGCATAATAAGTCTAAGAAAGTAAACTATGCCTCAATGCCAACCAATTCACAGAGTTTTATACTCAAATTAGGGTCAAAGAGAGACTTGACGTCACAAACAATATTGCTGCTGCAAAAGATGACGTCAGCCCTAGAATCAAATTAGTTTGAAAGACAAAGAGCAGGACGTTTTACAATCTCAACTCAAGAAAATGATCAGCAACTCAAGGTCTATCAAACAAGGTGACAAATGTCAAAACGTTTCAAGCCTAAACAAGTTCTTCAACAGGTATGACGTCACCTATAATGTTGTTGCATTTAGAGTTAGGGTTAGCTAGCCAAGAAGTGGACGTTTTTGACAAATCAACCAATGAAATTGCATGAAACCTCTATGGCTATGATGAGATGACTCAGCCGCAACTTTCTATCCAAACACAAGTCTACAATAGGCAAGACGTCATCAGCATTAGGGTTAGTTCTAGATGCTAGGGTTAGACGCTAGGTTAGTTAGGGTTTCAAATTTGAGAGTGTTTGAAAGAGAGTTTAAGCACACGCAAGCTCAAGATTATTTCTAGACTAGTGCCTTGGGTTAATGGAGTCAATTGGAGTGAAACTAATGGCTTGGAAGACTTAAACTCAAGGACAAGAGGGTTTAGGGTTTAATGGTGTTGTTATGGCAAGGCCACCAAACCAAAACCCTAA
>JASDQU010816646.1:0-36136 GCA_032191745.1 Picea mariana
TTGCAAGATATCAAACTTCAACAAAAAACTTGCACAATAATACCAACAGCTAAATCTCTAGCTATCAATGGAAATCACATGAGAAAAAAAATCTAAGCTCTGATACCACCTGAACTGAAAATAGGGGGCTGACTTGTTATGCTATGTAAGCACTCTCTACTTCATAAAAATAAACTTTTCAGGACCTTTCTCAATGTGCTAAAATATGCAAGATAAATTATGTGCCAATTTTATGCATCTTCTTTTAAATGTTTATGTGTGAGGAAATTTTCCTTTCTATGGTTAAATATGTGTTTTAAATAAATACACAATAAACATATCTTGCAACAAATATAACCAGCAAACTCACAACAATAACAAGATGATAAAAGAGTTCACCCCTCTCTGGGCTACGTCTCCTTGAGCCTCCATCAATGGACTAGGCTCTCTGGGATTAGTTTTTCAAAGATTCTTTTACAAGATGTTTCTTATCTCCAATGGAAATATTGACTATACCATTGGGTTCAGAATACATAAAAACCCCCAAAATGACTATTAGAACTCTGAAAACGAATCATGCCTCATCCGGGCATGACCTCTTCTACATGTGGCCTTGAGCTTCCCTGAGCTTCCTTGTGGAAAAAACACCTGTAAAAGTCCTCAAATTCCTCTGAAACCTATCCCAATATGTTCAGAGCATAACAATTAGCCAAAAATGAATATTTAGTCACAAAAAACAGACTTGGGCTCATCTGAGCATGACCTCAATCAATGAGGGATTCAAGTTCCCTAGAGCTCTCTGAAACTTCAATGGTGAAAGAAATACAAAAGAAGTCTTCAAATGGCTTTGAAAATAGTGCCAATTGATTCAGAACATCAAAAAACCCCTAGCTGGGCTTTTTCGGCACCTCATTTGGCCAAAAAATGAAGAAGATAGGCCTCCTGCCATTTCCCTCCTTCAAGCTTGTTGTCTCTGGTTCGCCAAAACACACCTCTGTACGTCCAACCTAGCACACATGCTCAAAATCGTTCTAAAACGTAGCACTGGTGCATAACCGTAAAAGAGGCAAAACTGTAGGATGATTAGGGCGCGCCCAGCCCCTAACCACCAAAACCGTGGGCATATGGTCCATGTGACCAAGTCTTAACGCGCAAAAGTGCTAGTTCCAAAAACCAATGGTTAAACGCCAAATGTTCAAATGCATGTGCACTCTCCATGTGACAAATGGTCATATGGTAATACACATAAAATTGGGGGCTACGGCTAAGCCCCAGCCCGAACCTCGCGAACTTAAAACATATGCGAATTTAAATTTATATAACAACATATATATAATAAGTAATACAATGTGGTACGTTGGTAGCGCGAACTTTGCTAAGGCTATGCATTGTGGTGGAGGTCCGGGGTTCGATCCCCATGAACTCTATATAATTTTGAATGACCAAACCGAAAACCAATAACAGAGTGCCATGTGGAAACCCATGCCTGGGCCATGTGGCACCAAACCATTGGACAAAATATGCCACGTGTCGACACATCATTCATTCAAAACCTACCAATCAACAATTTCCACATCATCAACTGCCACCTCATTGTACGAACATGCCACATCATTGCATGGTCTCTTCCATGTCAGGATATGTATGGACTGTACAGACTGTACAGTCAGCACAATTTTTTTTTTACCTGTTTGACGATTCGAACAGATTGCAATATCTCACTCATCCAACATCTGTTTGAACCCAAAGGAGTTGCGTTGGGTTCATAACGACAAGGGATAGTCACCTGTTCGTTTTGAGGCAATTCCGAGAACTTTGATTTTTGAGCAAAATTTTGACCCCTGGTCCAGATTCTGATCAAGGCTTGAACCCAATGTGGCTCCTTAGCTACTTCTTTAAAAGATGTAGGTTGACATGACATTAAAGCAAAAAGATTGTGCTGTTCAAAATCATCCAATTGCTGATGGATATCTCTGAAACTTCGAGTTCTCTGATTTTGAATTTCAGAGGATGAGTCTCTGCTAGAAGTTGAGTTATCCTGAGAGTTTTCAGGTTGTCTTTGTACCTACAATCTTGATCGAGCAGGTTGAGGTATTGACCATTCTGAATTTTCTACATTTTCAGAACTTGACAGTAATGGATTTTGACTATCCAGTTGTTGATTCTGTGATTCATTCCAGAATCGATTTTCTAGAAATTTTACATCTCTGCTGAGAATTAGTTTCTTGGAGATTGGGTTGTAAAGCCTGTAGGCTTTAGATGTTTCACTATATCCAGTAAAGATACATTTCTCACTTCTATCGTCCAGTTTCTTCCTTAATTCGGAATGTATGTGAGCATATGCTATGCATCCGAATGTCCTTAGATGTGCAACATTTAGCTTTGTCCCACTCCATGCTTCTTGAGGGACTTTCATCTTTAGACTTGTGGTTGGTGATCTATTCAAGAGATAAACTGAGCATGCTACTGCTTCAGCCCAAAAAATATTTGACAAACTTTTCTCTTTGAGAAGTGTTCTTGCCATATTCATTATTGTCTGATTTTTCCTTTCAGTCACTCTGTTCTGTTGTGGAGTATACCTGGTTGTTGTTTGCATGATAATGCCTTGTGATTTGCAGAAATTTGCAAATTCATTGGAGTTGTATTCTCCTCCTCCATCAGACATGAGTGCGTTTATATATTTATCACTCTGTTTTTCAGCTTCTTCTTTGAATTCCTTGAATTTTGCAAAAGTTTCAGACTTGTGTCTGAGAAAATAGATCTAGATTTTCCTGCTGAAATCATCAATAAATGTTAGAAAATAAAAGCTACCACCTATGGACTCTGTTTGCATTGGTCCACATAGGTCAGTGTGAACAAGTTCAAGATGTTATTTGGCTTGAGTTGTGGACTGTGGAAAACTAGTTCTCTTATGTTTTCCAAGTATGCAAGACTCACATGGGGAATTTTGTTCTTTGAAGATGGGAAGACCTTTGACCATGGAGTGTTTCTAAAGAAGACTTAGATTCTTAAGGGGTAGATGTCCAAATCTTGTATGCCAAACCATTGTTTCATTCAGGGTGGATGCACTTTGTGCATATGGTTGAATCAGATTTGCAGTTCTAATTGTAAGGGGAAACATCCTATTCTGAGTCATGTGGATTTCAGAAATAAATTTTCTACTTGGGATTTTGTCATATATCTTGCAAGATGCTCCCTTAAAGAGTACCTTATAGCCATGTTCAATGAGCTATTCTACACTTAGCAGATTATGTTTCTGATCTTGAACATGATAGACATTGTTTATGTCTTTCTTTTCATTTTGTTTAGTAAGAATAGGTACAGTTCCTTTGCCTTGAACTTTGACTAAGGAATCATTTCCAAGTGTAATATCAGATGAGAGTGAAGAATCAATGCATCAAAGTAAATCTTTGTACCCTGTCATGTGATTGTTGCATCCACTGTCCAGCAACCAAAGATCTTGAGGTTGTTCTTTAGACTTGTGACATGAGATAAACATACCTTTTGAGGTTTCTCCCGTATGATTTGACACATATGCTCTGCCTGAAAGATGATCTGCCTGCTTCTTCCGGCATTCAGATTCATAGTGCCCAAATTTTTTGCAGTAATAGCATTGTATGCTTGTTTTGTCATTTTATCTTCTCCCTCTGCCTCTTTGAGGCTGAAAACTCTGATTCTGGTGTTGTTGTCTATG
Source organism: Picea mariana (assembly GCA_032191745.1). NCBI lineage: Eukaryota > Viridiplantae > Streptophyta > Pinopsida > Pinales > Pinaceae > Picea > Picea mariana. The sequence goes on from JASDQU010816646.1 coordinate 3,674, forward strand.
ACCTTGAAAATTTTGATGCTGGATCGGTTGTCTGTTACCTCCATTTGAGTGTTGGTCAGTTGTAGTATTCCCTCGTCCTTGGTGACCTCTGCCTCCTCCTCTCCCTCTCCCTCTACTGAAGGAGAATTGAGTTTTGAAGGCATTGACAATTGACTCATCTGTGAGATGCAGTCTGGTCACATGTGTCACAAGGGAACCAGTCAATTTATCTATTGAAAAACATGACAGATCCTTGGATTCAAGGATTGATGTAACAACCATTTAGAATTTCTTTGGTAAACTTCTGAGGACTTTCTCAACTATGTGTTGATCAGTGATGGCTTCACCAGTCAATCTGATCTGGTTCACGATTCCCATGACTCTAGTCATAAACTGATCCACATTTTCAGACTCTGTCATTCTTAAAGTCTTGAATTGCATCCTCAAGGTCTGCAGTTTGATTGTTTTGACCCTGTCATTTCCTTGGTAGGCTGATTTAAGGATGTCCCAGGCCTGTTTTGAAGTACGAGCGCCTGTGATTTTTGAGAAAATTGAATCATCCACAGAATTTTGAATCCAAAATTTATCTTTATTTTCTATGTTCCTTTGAGTTGCCTGAGCAATTCTCTATTGGTTTGTCATGGAAGAAAGGTTTGCTGGATTTGGTTCCACATATCCAAGATCCACTGGGTCCCAGCACTCTTCTGCTTGCAAGAAGGATTTCATTCGAAGAGACCAAAACTCATAATTCTTTCCAAGAAAAATAGGACCTTGAGTTGGTCCCAAATTGCTATAGGTCGCCATATTTAAATAGTTTGAACAAAAAAGAAAAAAAAAATTGGAAAAATTTTGTGTTTACCTGTTTCTTGCACCTAAACTGGGTCTGCTAATTTCTTGCAGTGACGTCGGAACTCTGCGATTCAAGATTTCACGAGTTTTGACTTCATGGATTTGACTTCGGGACTTCATTATACAAGTCCTTTGAAATCTTGTTTCTCCAGCTTCCGATCGCCGAAACGTCGAAGAAAGCTTAACGACCTTGAATTGGCCCTTAGTCTCCGTGCAATGTGACCACGCGCCTAGATGTTAAAGTGTTGCCGACGAAATGCCAAAATTTCCTTTTGGACAATTCAACGGCCTAGATCTTCCTGTGATCTAACGGTCCAGATTATTTTTGGGATTTCGGGATATCGGTTTTCACGACTTTGCAAACCCTGATAACGAGCTCTTCTAACTCCTCGATTCCCCGATCTTCGAATTACCAAAATGTCGTGATTGGCTTCAAGGATCAACGATCCTCGTTGATTTGAGATCAACGACTCAGATTATCTCAGAATTTTGCGTATCGGTATTTCACAACTCTTGAATTCACGATTTCGGGTTTCAGGACTTCCTGTTTCCCGATGTAGAGAACCTTTGTCTTCTCGATCTCCCGATCTCCAAAATTTCAATTTGACGAAATGGCAAAGTGTCCTTCTCCTTTCGAAAAATCTCCCGAAATCCTTGATTATTGCCACGCATCTCCTCAAGATGGACGGTCCTCCTGCATTTCATGATTTCGTGACTTGTGACCCTTGGTGACACAAATCCTCTGTCAACTTGAAACCCCAGTAGCCAAAATACCGACAGTTTCCTCGATCTCCGCCACGTGTCCCAACGAATGGACGGCTATGATATTTTCGCTATTTCGGGACTTCCGCCATGGAGTTCCCCGATCTCTCGTCCTCGGGACCTACAAACCCCCGAATGCCAAAATCCCGATGTGCTCACTCTTTCAGGACTTTCACCTCTCCTGTTCATGAAGGCTTAACCCTCATGCATCTCGTGACAGATCCAATGGCTATCGGGTGTTTACTCAAGATCTGATGGCTGTCGGCTATTCTGAAAAAGATCCGACAGCTCAGAATCTCTTCTTCCCTGCGTGCTTTAGAGGACTAAGCCTCGTGCACTTTCTCACGGATCCGATGGCTATCGGTCCTCTGCACAAGATCTAACAGTTGTGATTCTTTCACCTTTATTGCGCTATCGTCATCCCTTCTAAACTGAATTTTCGCCTCAGATCTGATCACAAGACGGATCTTATGGCTGCGATTGCTCATTCTTGGATGCTTTCGCGAGTTCTTTGTTGTTCTTGCAAAGAGTTTCCCCTGAGGAAAGAAATTCGTGAATCTTTCATGAATTGAAATATGTTCACTAATTCTTTAGAGCTTTTTGTTCTCTGCAACAGTCTTTGATGGATTAGAAAGATTTCCTGAAATTCTTTAAATGATTCTACCTTCTACAGTAATCTTTCACAAATTTGAATGAATTTCTTAGAATTCTTCAAATGTTCCTATCTCCTGCAGCTCTTCTTCGTGAATCTTTGACGAATATAAAATTGTTCACAATTCTTTAGAGTTTCTCCTTCTGCAGTCTCTACTTGCTCAATCTTTTGAGTGTATAGCACTCTGCTTCCTCGTGTGACCTTCCTACGAGGATCTTTTGAGAGTATTACAGACAACTCTCCAAGCCTTTTGAAAAGTCGATGTTGCTTGCTCTCATGATCCAGGTAAGATATACACTGTGAGGATCGTGTTTCTCTCCAGTCTGTGTGAAGAGGCTTACTGCTGAAGCTCTGATACCATGATAAATTGTGAAGCAAGAAATGCAGAGAGAAAGAATAGAGCGGAAATAGTATTCAGTATATTGAGAATGAAAGGAGAAAGTACAATGAGAAGAGTTAATGAAGAAGTACTGTGAAAAAGGAAAAATAGCTGAGCTAAATAGGCTCAAGCAAATCAAGAAATGAAAGTACAGCTGGCTAGGACAACTGGTAGTGTACAGTCAACCTGTTGAGGTTAGATTATATTTAACATAAGTAGCCATCATTAGCAGGTCTGAGCAGCTAGCAAAAGAAGCAAATTGCCATCTGCAATTAAAAAGGAGGACCGGGTAGATGAATTCATTGTTGGACTTCAGAAGTATATGATAGGAAAGTGTAACATACCCAGCCACCCTGGTACCCATTTGGATGGTGGGGTATTTGCAAATTTTATCCAATTGCTTTAATTTTATACTATATAATTATTCTGTTCTATCATATAATGAAATTATGTATGCAAAATGGCATACAAAATCATGAAACTCATGTAAACATGCAAAAATATAAGATGTTGAACTATCCTTTAAGTAAACAACAATTTAACCCATTTTCATACATAATAAACAACATAAAAGCACCAATAATATAATACTTATTTTTAATAATGAAAGACACCAATTGGTTACTAACATTAGGCACTATTGCACCTAATATTTCTACAAACATCCCATCTTAGTGTTGGGGATATGACTCCACAAGTATAAGAAAGACTCTCTCAACCCAATTCCCACTGATTCTTAGAAAATTCTCTCATGAAACCGTCTAATCACTAGCTCTGTTTCCCCCTTCAGTCTACACAACCCAGAGAAGTGGACTGCCTTCTACGCAATGCAATCCCTCACAATGTCACACATGTTTTTGTGGGCTCCAATAGAGATTGGCCAAGAAGATATCAATGCTAGGATCTACAGGCTCAGTGTCAATTTTCAGAATAGTCATACAATTTATCCCTCTTACCGGTTTGGTTCCATTTCTCTTGAATTTTTACGAACAACATGAAGGCAGACAAATGGATGGATTAATGGATAGAATGATGGTATAATGATGGGAATCTCTCCTAAAACAAGTATTAATTATGTGTGTATCTAACTTACCACCCAACACTCAAGGAAGTCCTACCCAATTACTTTTTCATGTATCTCAAAGTTGATATGCTTTATACATAAGCTAAGGTAATGACTTTGGATTATAATAAAATATTATAATATTCTTGGATTTGGCCCCTTATCATTCCTCTCTCATGGATTCATAACCTCAGATGATTTTAGTCCCCCTTTATCTTGCATCCATCGGCATATTTTTTATTTCTAACATTAATTTGCATCATTTACATTCTGCCCTTGGCCATACTATTTGGCTCATAACATAATTTTCATATTTACATTACATTACATTATCGGGATAAAAAATAAGATGTTACATTCCCCTCCCCCTTGTTTTTTCACCATCCTTTGTCCACATCACCCTACAAGTGTTCATGTATATATAATTTTTACATCAAAAATTCAAAACACATGTGGGTAGGCTTCCTGCATTGCATCTTCTAGATCCCATGCCACATCTTTAGGGACATAGTAGGTCCCATGAAACTTTACCTACCAGATGGATTTGTTTTGTAGCACCTTGAATTTCCAATCTAGAATGTGTATTGGCTTTATCCAAAAGTCCATTTCTGGTTCCACTTGAATCATAGTCCAATCAATGACATGGTTAGGATCATGTACATAATTGTTCAACAAATATACATGAAATACATTATGCACATGCATGGATGCAGGAAATACAAGAACATAGGAAAATAACACTATCTTGGTCAATATCTTGAATGGCCCACAATATCTAGCTGCCAACTTGGGACTGCTTCCCAACTTTAGTGAAATTCTATTTGGTTTCATTTTTAGGAAAACATTTTCTCCCACTTGGAATTCTCAGGCTACTCTACCCTTTTCTGCATAGTTTTTTTGCCTGTCATAGGTTTCCTTCAAGTTCATTTTAATTTTAATCATTTTGTCTTCAATATCCTTGATCATTTCAGGCTCAAACACTACTTTGTCTTTCCATTTGAACCTAGGTGATATGTTGTACTAAAAATTAAATTTGTTCCAAAACCTTTAAAAAATCCCTTCCATAAATTTGATGTGAACTTGAAATATATATTTGGAAAAATTGGCTTAGACACACCATGCAACCTGGAATTTTCCGTCATGTAAATCTCAGTAATGTTGGCTTCCTTGTGAGTTAAATTCACTAGAATAAAATGGGAATCCTTTGTGATTTTATCCACCACTACCATGATCGAATCATGCTGCTTCAATGTTCTCGAAAGCTTGGTAATAAAATTTATGGAAACAACTTACCATTTTCACTCAGAAACGGGAAATGGATGCACTAGTCTAATGGGATATCTATTCTTAGCGTTTACCTTTTGGCACTCTAGGAATTTGGCTATATAATTAGCCACATATTTCTTCATTCCTAGCCAAAAATATTGGCTTCTTATGGCTACAATTGTTTTTTTATATCCTAGGTGTCCAATGTAAGGAACACTATGCATTTATTCTAACACTAAATTTATTAATTTCTAAAAATCAGGAACATAAACTTTGTTCCTATACAACAAAACCCAATCCTCTTTTAGTTGATAGTCTTTGTATTTCTACTGTAATTTATTTTTTTGTATGCTTTCCTTAATTTCCAAATAGAGCTAGTATGATTTTACAACCTCTAGAATTCTGATTTTCAAATATGTCTTGTACATGCTTATGGTTGTAGCATGAATTTCATGCACCCTCTTGTTGAGTGCACTACCAACTTTGTTCTCCTTACCTTTGATATGTTTTATATCCAGATCATATTCATGGATAAATTCCACCCCTTTAGCTTTTATGGAATTTAATGTTAGTTGTTCAAACAAATATTTCAAACCACTATAGTCTATCCTCAACTCAAACTTATTACATATGAGACAATGTCTCCACATTTTTAAAGAATGGATTATGGATGCCAACTCTAATTCATGTGCGGAAAAATGTCTCTCATTCTCTTTGAATTTGTTTGACTCGTAACATACCACATGCCAATTTTGGGTAAGGAATCCACAAAGCCCTTCCATAAATGCATCTATGCACATTAAAAAATTCTCATTTGGATCAACAATATTTAAGAATTTTTCTTCACATTTGGAGGTCCATTTAAATTGTATCTCCTTCTTTTGTAAGGAAGTGATTGAGTGAACAATATTATAAAATCCCCTAACAAATCTCCTTTAATAACTTGCATGTCCCATGGAATACCTGACTTATATTACATTCCTTGATGCTAGTGATTCTTTTATTGATTTATTTTTTTCTAGATCCCCTTCTATGCATTCCTTAGAAATGATATGGCCCAAATAATGGATCTACTTTTAGTAAAATGAACATTTTCTCATCTTGGCATACAATTGATGCTTTATTAGCACTTGTAGAACCATCCTCACACGTTCCTCATGCTCTTCCTTTGGATTATAATATATAAGTATGTCATCGAAGAAGACTATGACAAATATATCCACGTAATTTATAAAGATGTAATTCATTAAGCACATAAACAAGTTGGTTCATTTTTTAATCCAAATGGCACCACTATAACTCATAGTGCTCATACCTAGCTCTAAAATTTATATAAAAAATATCTTCATTTATAATTCTCACTTGATGGTATCCTAATGTCGGGTCTATGTTGGTAAATACCTTTTTTCCTTTTGGATAATTGAAGAGATCATCAATTATGAGAAGAGCATACTTGCTCTTCATCGTAGCTTTATTTAGATGCCAAAAGTCAAAGCAAAACCTCAAGGTCCCATCCTTCTTCTTCATAAAGAGAAACAAAGACCCCCAAGGTGAGATACTTGGGCATATGTATCCCTTCTTCCACAATTCTTCTAGATGCATTTGTAATTATTTTAGCTCACGGGTGCTCATCGTATAAGGATTTTCTAGATACTGGAGTAGCTCGAGGCACTAAATCAATAGAGAATTCTATGTCTTTCTTGGGTGGAAAAGTTGGAATCTCTCCAAATACATCCTCAAGTTCTTGGAGTACTATAAAATATTCAATATTTGGACTCTTATTTTTGACTGGTTTTTCCACACGATCTGCAAATAATTGATAGTCTTTTGTGAAACATCTCTTTAGTTGTAAGGATGAAATTTATCTTATACAAATGGGCCTTGGAATTCATTTTACCAAGATTCATTTTACTTCTTCATCAAGATGCGTAAATGTCTTATTATAACAGTCTAGGATAACATAAGAACCCATTCAAATTAGGATATCATAAGAACCCAACATAGTCATATTTAAATCAACAATTGTAATGACTCGATTCAAATCTATTGGACAACTTTGGAAAACCTCATTGAACCTTCTTTTGGGTCTATTTGCTACTTGAACTGAACATGATTTTTCAAGATTACTCTTTTTGAAATGAAATTTATCCACTAATTTAGTATCAATGTAGCTATGTCTTTTTCTTGATCCAATTAAAATATAAACAACATGATTGATAATATTACCTTCCACCTCAATCACGTGGAATTGATTTTATCCCCATCGATATTCTAGGGATGGATATATCCTTGGAATATTTCTACCCACATATTCAACTATGGAATCTCCATGAAGGTTGTGAATAGTCCTAATTTTGTCTTATTTATGATTTCAATTTCTATATATATTCTCTCCTTTAAACCCCCAACATTTTTTCGATGGTCTTGGTCTTTTTCCAAAATATTTTTCCATTTTTGACTCACTATGAGCTGCCTAGATTTGTTGATACATATTAGTATTGCTCCTAAAATATGAAGGAGGCTTGAAACCTCTAATTCTTTGTTCCACCTTTTATGTCTTGTTTTCCTTCCAATATTTTTGGACCATTTCTCTTCCTTTACTTTGCTCATACAGGTACTTATCCTTTCATATCGTCTTTTCAAAAGTGTTTGGCTCATCATTTTGTATTTTATATTTGTAAAAAGTAGGTATCCCACATAGAAATATATAAATATTTACCTTCTCATATTTTATGAATTCCACATATCTCATCAACTATAAGAACATTCTTTCATATTCATCCATAGTTATATTTCCCAGCTGGAGTTCAAAGAAATCTTGCATCTTTTTCTCGCAGTAATGCTCCGAAAAATAATGATGTTGTAAATATATTTTAAACTTCTCCCAAGTGATGTTATTTTCATTGATATGATTCACCTTCTTTAGTTTATTCCACCACATAGAACCCTTTTGCTCCAAATGGTATTTGAAAACTCTAGCTTCCAATTTCAAGGAACAATTGTGTAACTAGACATATTGTGTAATTTCAAGAAACCAATCTTCAACCTCTTCTCCCTTTTTGTTTTCTCCATGAATTTTTGGTGGCTTGAGATTCCTGAGTTCTCCATGCCAGTGATATGATTCATGCCTTCTCCTTTGATGTCTGATAGGAGATACTTCTGATCTACTCTATGATTCTTCATATAAATATGTCTTCCTTACTAAATAAAAATGTGAATGATGTGGTCTATGAGTTATGTTAATATTGATTGAATGCATGGATCCTTTGTAATTCTTTCCTCTTACATAGAATATTCCTCTTTCCTCATGTCTTGAACTTTCTCCAACTCTGAATTTCTTTTGCAGTTGGTTTAGAATATGCAACAAATGGGTGTTAATATGGTTCTTTTCTTCTTGGGATCTTATTATTCTCTCATTATTAACTTTATAAATAAACATTTCCATTATTGAGCTCTTCACGTTCTCTATTATCTCTACTATCTCTGCTATGCTCCTATTCCCATTTGATTATGTCTTCTCATTTCCCAAGCTAACATACATGCCCTTCACTTCTTCCTTGTGGTTATGATTTCCTTGGGAATATTCCATGCTTCTAGTCATCATAATGAAATTCATTTGTTCTTCGTGTACCCTTACCTCTATAAAATGTGCATGTAGTAAAATTATGTTAGATAAGAACATTTCTGCAATTTTTGAAAGGCCACGAGTCAGCTTATTTCTTTAATTTTCTGAGAAAAATTTGTTTTTGAGATCTAAATTATGGATGGATAGGATGATTATAATGATGAATATATTTTCGTTGACTTCTCTCTTTCTCAATTCCGAGCTTTGGGTTGGAAGTTATAGCTCTCTGAAATTAACAATTTACCCTTTCATACATATTGATACAATTATTTTTAGAGACTAACTTGAGACATCTCTATAGGAAAATCCATAAGGAACTAGGATTTGTTTTGTATTGGGTATATATAGTGTTTCTAATGGGAAACACTCATCAACCTTCATATTTGGAATCTAAGTCTCCACTCACTATCTGGAGCAATATGGAAATGCCAACTTTTCACTTTTTCACTTTTCCCAGACTTGAAATTTTTAACCATAACTGGCTATCTCCCAAATAGCGAAAAACTAGGAAACAATTCATGAAGAATTTGTTTTTCCATATTTTTGATCTGTGGTCCCTTTTCCTCCTCCTAAGATTTCAAAAATCCCCCCAAAATTCTTGAGAATTGTGGATTTTTCATTGTCTCAATATATCCACTCCAAAACCTTTGGATTTAGACTAAAATATTCATTTGTAACATTCATGGCTGATGTTTGAACACTCTATGAAAATTTCACTTTAATCTGGGCCACAGTCATTGAGCACGACCCAAATCTTTAAAAACCACTAACTTATGTTTTTTTCAGAAAATTGTAGAATAATTGGACATTGGTCTTCAATGGTACTTTTGTATCCCTCATACTTGTGTACAAACCCTTTAAATTTCATCCAAACTAAGTTATTTTATTCCTATTATGGACAAAACAGATTTTTGACTCCATTTTTTTTATATTACTTATCCAATTTTCTCCTCCCCTTTCCTCCTTATATCCTTCTTTTACTTTCTCTTCTTCTCTTCCTTCCTCTTATTTCTTTCTATCTTCTTTGTAATGTCCCCCACCTCTTGTTGAAGAGGTATTGAGGAGACTCAGTGGCCTAGGCATCCCCACTAGGCCATAGTCCCACACTAAGGTTATATTCTTAAGTTGACTTGTTCAAAATGTGAAAAAGGAGTAAAGATAACTCAATGAAGGAATAGAAGAGCTCAAGGAGTTAACCCTAGGGGTTAACCTAACTCAACAGAGAAATAGAAGAAAAGTATAAATAGAAGGATGGGGCACACCTATTTGTCATTCTGGATTTTGATAATTGTTTGTTCTTGCTCTTGAGCATATAGTTTGGGGGCTTTGCTGTTACAAACCCTTGTGAGCAACTCAGTGGTGAAAAACCCACTCACTTGTTCCAAGCTTGCTTTGTGGGATGAAATACTCCACCCACACCATTCTACACTCATCACATATCCACACATTAGTTCAGGAAGATAGCAGGGCCGTACAATTCAGGAATTTCCAGCAAGCGCGCACCATCAATTGAAGAGGAGTTTGATCTAGCCATTTAGGAGAGCTTGGAGGAATTCCAACATGTGGGTTCTATTTGTAGGTCCTCAACCATCATTCTAGAGGTTTTCTTGAGGATATATCATCATCATATTTCCAACTACAGATTACGACGACCTTGAGGCAAAGAGGATGTCCTATGATTCAGTATTTCTCAGATCTAGGGAGCTTTACCTAGGATCTGGACCTGAAAATTATCCTACGGGGTTTTCATAGCCCGATCTACCATTCTATAGAGTTTCAGAGAATTTTGAGGAGTCCTTCATTTATAACAACCTATTGAGTGATTCAGGACTTCAGGAGGGCACAAACTGCATTAGGGTTTCAACCATTGACGGAGGAGGATTGAGTATTTGGGCTTCAGACTTTCGGGAGAGGGTTCCTTGGTCCCGATCTACATCTTGGTGGATTTTGGCACAGTTTGAGCATCTTCTTCAGCTAGGCTAAATTATTGATCCCTTTTAGCCAGCAGGATGTACCAACAGCCCAGGGGGGGTTGAACATTCATCTATTATTGGCATCTTTGGGTTCCAGTGTATATCCAGCCTTTGGAGGCATCTTTTGTATTAGTGGGAGCATTTTGGAGAAGCTCATATCTATTATCTATGAGGGCCATCTAAAGATTATTCCATATCTTCTCTATATTGTATCGGATTCATTCTTTTCATACTAAAGGTCAAATCTATGTTTGTGATTTCCATATCTTGAGTATGTTTGTGCTCTTGCATGTGTTGGATTGATATTGTATGAACAACATTTAAATAACTATAACATCTCTAAGATGAAACTTTAAGAGAAACATGCACAACAATAGCAATCAAATCAGTGGTAGTTAGTGGTTTCAAGAAAAAAAATTGGCTTGGGATCATTACAGTGGTATCCGAGCTTTGATCCTCCAAACCCATGGAAGAATTGGCGCATGAAGAGGTACAATGGAATCTTTATGGGAAAAAAGAAGAAACCAACTAGTGAAACATAAGATGAAACGGAAGGGTAAGGGGATGACTATGAGCCTCAGTGCTTGGCCTTCTTGGCAGCCGAATTTAACAAGTTCTAGCAGATCCTAAACCTCACAGAGGGAAACTTGGTCCACCATTTACAGGAGAACCAAGAAACAAACCTAAGGGGACAGGTCGAAATCACGAAAACCTTGAAGAAGGTAGATGGGAATCTGAGGAATATTGACGAGAACCAGTCTTGGATGGTCGAGCTATTGATGCAAATGACTCATCAGGGAAAGGACCGTGAGATGTATGGAAACAAGGTGGCTAGTGGATCTGGTGGATCCCATCGTGAGATAAGATATAACCTGGAGAAAGATCCCAGATCCAAAGGAAGCTAGGGAGGAGGCACATCCAATGGGAAGATGGGTAGCAAGGCTAACCCTAGGCCATACATGCCCATGTTCAAAGATGAACAACTAGGCTGAAATATGGGTAGCAGGGCTAACCCTAGGCCATACATGCCCACATTCACAGATGAGCAGGGGCAACAGGAACAGGTGGATGATTTTGTTGAGAAAATGGCACGATGAACTAAGGAGTACTATGGTTTGGATATGGTGATTCAAAAGAAGATGCCCCTCGATCAATATTGCCAACTCAAGTTCATAAATAATCCTAGGTCGAACCACAAGAGCAACTTTGAGTTTGAACGAAGAGCGGGGAAGATATAGATCCCATACTTTGATGGTACAGCCAAGATGACAGCACAAGCATGGGTGCAAAAGTTGGATACCTATCTGCAACTTAACCCCATGAGGGAGATGGAAGCCATCAAGTTTTCCACTATGTACTTGGATGGCAAAGCTCATGATTGGTGGTATCATGGCCTCACCACACTAGTCCACAATCAGATAGTATCCTACCCAGAATTCACTCAGAGACTCATTGATGGGTTTGATCAAGGAGATCCTGAGCTACACTTCCGGGAGCTCACACAACTCAAGAAAACAGGCACAACTGAGGTATATATTGAAGAATTTTAGAGGTTGGCAGTGATGGTGCAAGACATTTCTCCAACCAAAATCATGATGCTCTTCACTGAAGGGTTGATGGAACCCTTGAAAGGTTGGGTAAAGGCTTTTAAGCCTACTAACCTACAGGATGCTATCTAGAGGATGAGGGATCTAGGACCGGCTGCTAAGCCAAAATTTATACCCAGACCACCTCTTAACATTGGAAGAAGAAACCCAAGGCCTCTAATGAACCAAGGAGGATGTGACCCAAGGAGTTTTGACAAGGGTCGTGGCAGAGTGGATGAGAACACCAGGAGGGAGTTGAGGAGGAAGAAAATTTTCTTCACTTGCAAAGAACCTTGGAACCCAACACACAAATGCATGGGTCATGGTCAAGTGCACTACATAGAGGTCACTTCAGACAATGAGGAGGAGGAAGAGATCAGCTAGTTATAGAAAATTGAGGTCAAAATGATTGAGACAGAAGAGGAAGAGATTATAGTACAAGAAAGTATGACCACCTTGGCATCTATCAGTGGAGTGCCCAAGTATAACACCTTCCGGATGAGGGGAGTCTTGCAGGTACATAAGGTATCAGTTTTGATTGATGGAGGAGCCTCTCATAACTTCTTTGATTCAGCATTGTTGAAAAGGAGGCATATACCCATAGTAGAGTTTCAAGGGTTCAAAGTGGAGGTAGTAGGTGGTAGCACTATGCCTTGTAATAGACACATTATGGGCATGAAACTTACCTTGGGTAGAAATGAGCTAGTGCAGGACGTCTATGTCATGGACCTTCCAGATACCAACACCATCCTTGGAGTTCAGTGGCTCAGGATGTTGGTACCTATCACCACCAACTACAAGAACATGGAGATGTCATTCACAGAGGAATGCGGATGAAAGATAATGCTTCGGGGAATGACATGGAATGTTTCAAGGGTAGTCATGGCCAAGAGGATGGAGGCCATATTTCGAAGAGAAGAGATAGTGTATGTAGCCGAATGCAGGATTTCATCACATGTGGATGAGCAGGGCAAGGTTCACTACACCCTAGAGATCCAAGAAATCCTTGACAAGCACCACAAGGTGTTTGGACCGATTCCTCTAGGGGTACCACCAGATAGAGGGTTTGAGCATATTATTGAGCTAGAGGAGGGAGCCAAACTAGTCATTACCACACCATATAGACATCCAAAGAAGTACAAATATGAGATAGAGAAGGCCATCAAGAAACTTTTGGACATGGGGCACATCAGGCCAAGCACTATCCCTTTCGCTTCTTCAGTAGTGTTGGTAAAGAAGAAATATGGCACTATAAGGATGTGCATTGACTTCAGGGCCTTGAATAAAAAGACAATCAAAAGTAGGTACCCGATACCAAGGATTGATGAGTTGCTAAACGAATTGCATGGAGTTGTCTACTTCACAAAGATTGACCTTTGTTCTGGCTACCATCAGATCAAGATGAGGGAGGAGGACAACGCAAAAATAGTTTCCAGGTGTCACTACGACCATTATGAGTTTTTGTTGATTCCCTTTGGGTTAACCAATGCCCTAGCTACATTCCAATCTTGTATGAACCATGTGTTCAACAAATAGCTAAGGAAGCACCTTCTGGTATTTTTTGATGACTTTCTCATTTACAGAAAGATGTGGGAGGAACATCTCAGGCATGTGGATTAGATCATATCCATCATGGAGGAACAATCACTATATGCTAAGGAGTCCAAATGTGAGTTTGGGATGACAGAGGTTCTCTACTTGGGACACATCATTGGAGAAAAGAGGGTACAATTACATCAGGAGAGGATAAAATCCATCATGGAGTGGCCTACTCCTAAGACACTCACAGAATTGAGAGGATTTATGGGCTTGTGCATGTACTACAAGAAATTTGTCAATGGTTTTTCTCAGTTGTGTGCACCCTTGATCGGTTTGACAAAGAAGGGAGCCTTCAAATGAAATGAGGAGGCTCAAATGGCGATGGACAAGATGAATAAGACGATGAGCACATGCCCAGTCTTAACCCTTCCATATTTCGGCCTAACTTTTACCTTGGAGTGTGATGCCTCAAGAGAAGGGATAGGGGTCGTACTGATGTAGAATATGCACCCTCTTGCCTATGAGAGCCAGAAACTCAGGGGTCTTGAACTACTTTACAACATTTATGACAAAGAAATGTTGGCTATCATGCATGCACTAGCCAAATTCCGGCAATACTTGGTAGGTGCATGGTTTGTGGTCAAATCAGATCATAACAGTCTCAAATACCTACTAGAGCAGAAGGACTTGAACGAGAGGCAACAAAAATGGGTAAGCAAAATACAAGCCTACGACTTTGACATTGAGTTTGTCAAAGGGAAGAACAATGTGGTGGTTGATGCATTGTCTAAGAGGCCATCCATCTTTTCCATGATAGGTGTATCAGTTGACTAGAAAGACCATCTAGTGATGGAGTATTCGAAGGATCAATTCACTTTTCAGCTATTGGATGGGCAGGTACAAGACAATAATTTCAGGATTATAAATGACCTCATCTACTACAAGGGCCGAATCTTTTTGGTTCCTGTATCGACCTTCAAGGCCAAGATTGGAGGCATGTCATGACTCACCAATGGCAAGGCACCAGGGGATCGGTAAGACATATAGGCAGGTAAAAGAGAGGTTCTCATGGAAGGGCCTCAAGGAGGATGTGATCAATCATGTCATGGAGTGTACTACATGTCACGAGAACAAGGATGAGCACACTCACCCGGCAGGAATACTGCAACCCTTACCCATTCCTGAACACAAGTGGAAAGCATATCCATGAATTTCATCACTGGGTTGCCAAAAACACAAGGGAAGGACTGCATTTTTGTAGTAGTGGACAGGTTGAAGAAATTCGCACACTTCTTCACCATAGCTTCCAACTTTAGTGCAACATAGGTGGCCGAACTGTTCTTTAGGGATATTTTTAGGTTGCACAGCCTACCCAAAACCATTGTCAGTGACAAGGATAGCAGGTTCATGACTACATTTTGGCAGGAGTTGTTCAGATTGGTTGGTACAACCTTGACCCCTAGTACCAGCTATCATCCTTAGATGGATGGAAAAATCGAGATAGTCAACAAGTGGGTGGAAGGCTACCTCAGGATTTATGTGGTAATGCAACAAAAAGTGTGTGTCAGATGGTTGCACCTAGGAGAGTATTTCTACAACACCACCCAGCATGTGTCCATAGGCATGTCACCATTCATGGCCCTATATAGCTATGATCCATTATATTTTTTAGAGATTGCCTTTGGTGATAGCAGGGCACCTATGGTACAAGATTGGATACAGCAGAGCCAAGACATTCTCAAGGAGCTTAAGGATCATCTACAGAGAGCACAGAACCAACAAAAGGTCCAAGAAGCAAGCACCGAGTTGAGTGTACTTTTGAGGTTGGTGACTTAGTCTATCTAAGGCTCCAACCATACAAGCATGATTCTATAAAAAGAAGTGGAGCAGAGAAGCTACAACGAAGTTTCTTTGGGCTCTACAGAGTTAGCAGGAAGATAGGGGTCGTAGCTTATGAGTTGGAGCTCCCACAGGGCAACAGAATATACAACGTCTTCCATGCATCCTGCCTTAAGAAAGCCATCGGCCAACACATCACACCCATTGAGGTATTACCTCCCATGGCTGAAGAAGGACATCTTGTTTTGATTTCGGAGGAGATATTGGAGGTTCGAGAGAAGAGGCTCAGGAACAAGAGCATCAAGGAGTACTTGATCAGATGGAAGTATCTACCCATTGAGGATGCCACGTGGGAAAATGAACAAGTAGTGAGAGAAATCGGTTTGGAATTGTTTGAGGGAAAGCAATTTCTAGCAGGGGAAACTGTAACATCCCCCACCTCTTCTTGAAGAGGTATTGAGGAGACTTAGTGACCTAGGCATCCCCACTAGGCCATAGTCTCACACTAAGGGGAGAGGTCAACTAAACTAAAGTTATATTCTTAAGTTGACTTGTTGAAAAGGTGAAAAAAGGAGTAAATATAACTTGATGAAGGAATAGAAGAGTTGGAAGAGTTAACCCTAGGGGTTAACCTAACTCAACAGAGAAATAGAAGAAAATTATAAATAGAAGGTTGGGGCACACCTATTAGTCATTCTGGATTTTGATAATTGTTTGTTCTTTCTCTTGAGCATACAGTTTGGAGGTTTTGTTGTTGCAAACCCTTGTGAGAAACTCAGTGGTGAAAGACCCACTCACTTGTTCCAAGCTTGGTCTTAAGGATGAAAGCCTCCACCCACACCATTCTACACTCATCACATATCCACCCATCAGTTCAGGAAGATAGCAGAGTTGTATAGTTTAGGAATTTCCAGCAAGGGAGCACCATCAACTGAAGAGGAGTTTGATCCAGCCATTCATAAGAGCTTGGGGGAATTCCAACACATGGGTTCTATTTGCAGGTCCTCAACCATCATTCTAGAGGTTTTCTTGACGAGATATCATCATCAGATCTTCAACTACAGATTAGTACGTCCTTGAGGCAAGGAGGATGTCTTGTGATTTAGTATTTCTCAGATCTAGGGAGTTTTACCTAGGATCTAGACTTGAAACTTCTCCTACAGGTTTTTCATAGCCTGATCTACCATTCTAGAGAGTTTCATAGGATTTGGAGGTGTCTTTCATTCAGAACAACCTATTGAGTGATTCGGGACTTCACGAGGGCACAAACTGCATTAGGGTTTTAGCCATTGATGGAGGAGGATTGAGTATTTGGGCTTCAGACTTCTGGGAGTGGGTTCCTTGGTCTTGATCTACATCTTGGTGGAGTTTGGCATGGTTTCAGAATCTCCTTCATCCAGGCTGAATTATTGATCCCTTTTAGCTAGCAGGACGTACTAGTAGGATGTACCAGCAACCCAGGGGGGCTGAGCGTTCATCTATTATTGGCATCTTTGGGTTCCAGTTTATATCCAGACTTTGGAGGCATCTTTTGTATTAGCGGGAGAATTTTGTAGTAGCTCATATCTTTTATCTGTTAGGGCCATCTAAGGATTATTCCAGATCTTTTCTATATTGTATCTAATTCATGTTTTTCATAATAAAGGTCATATCTATGTTTGTTCTTTCCATATCTTGAGTATGTTTGTGATCTTGCATGTGTTGGATTGATATTGTATGAACACGATTTAAATAACTGGAACTACCCTAAGACAAAACTCCAAGAGCAACCTGCACAACAATAACAATCAAATCAGTGGTAGTTAGTGGTTTCAAGAAAAAAAATTGGCTTGGGATCATTACATTATTATTTCTTTATTTCTTCATCTTCCTTTCCTCTTTATACCTATGTGGAGGTATACCCATGGAGAGGATTATAACACCTCTTGCAATCTTCATTCCACATTCCACAACCTTTTTGGGACTTAGATTATTTTGCTTCATGTGGAGGAACAAAACATCTTCAACACTCCAAATTCCACAAACTATTTGGGACTTAGTTTATTTTAATTCATGCGGAGGAATAAAAAAACTTCTACACTATGTATTTTTCAACCCTATTGGGACTTCGTCAAATTTACTTCATGTGGAGGAATAGAACACCTCCTGGTCTCTACATTCCACAACCTTTTTGGGATTTGGTCAATTTTAGTTCATGTGGAGGAATATGACACTTCAACACTCTGCATTTCACATTCCAAAACCTTCTTGAGACTTATTCAATTATCCTTCATGTAGAGAAATCCCCATGTGGAGGATTAAAACACCTTCCACACTTCATATTTCGTAACCTTTTTGGGACTTAGCATATTTTCCAATCATCCATGTAGAGGAATAGGACTACCAATTCTACATGACAGCTATCCCACATTCCAAATTATAAAAATATATAATACATAGCCAATTTTCGAATCATTCATGTGGAGGAATAGGACTTTTTCATCCTCATGACATCTATCCTTCATTCCACATTCCGCAAGGCTTTGGGACTTCACCAAATTTTGAACATCTTTGCATTGTAGACCCTCGATCATGTCACTATGGATTTCCACCATGAAACTTCTAATGTGGTATTCAATTTCACCACTTCTACATCACCTGACATGTGGTGTCCAAGTCAGCAAGTATGAAAAATTTCCCAATTTTCCAAAAATTCCAGAAGTTCTCAAAATTTTAAATATTGTTAAATTTCAAAATTTCTTCCTTGGCTGCTATGAAAACTCTACAATTAATATTCCTATCACCACTTTTGAAAATATACATGACAATATGACCTCAACACCCATCCATCGAACACCCCCTTTCCAAATTTCACTGATTGCTTACAGAAATTCAAGGGTTTTCACCCAATTTTTCTACTTGGGTCACGTTCGTTCTGCAATTTACTGTCTCCTGGGATAAATTTGACCCTCTTATGATTAAAATGACATATATTATTTTTTATTTGAAAATTATGATCACTTTTATCTTGGAACTTTCAGCCATAAATTTGGGCTTTTCCCAATTTCACTCAATTGCTTCCATGGTCTCTCTTCAATTCATAAATTCAATTAATTCCCATGGAATTTTCATTTGTAAATGTATACCTTAGAATCATGTATCTATCCCATATAGTCCAGGTGTTGTAGTTGTTCTTTAATACTTGTATGTAATGCATCCGACCACCCCAGTAGCTACTGGGATGGTGGGATATATGGAACTTTTCTCAATTTTCCTTAATTTCGTTGTACCATTAAACAATGATACCATATAAGTATTCCACTCTTCCATATAATGAAATTATATATGAAAAATGACATGAAAACTCATATAATTCATGAAAACATACATAAATATAAGATGTTGATATATTTTTTAAGAAAACATCAATTTAACCCATTTCCATACATAATAAACAACATAGAAGCACCGATAATAGAACACTTATCTTTAATAATGAAATACACCAACTTGTTGATTACATGGGATGTTCCTCCTAGCCATACTCACTGTTGCATCAAGTATTTATACAACAAGCCACCTCCGTGTTGTCACTATTGTAAATTTTTCAGACCCCGACCCAGTTTTAGTCTCATTGATTTTTCAGCCAATGTTTAAAGCCCAAACCCATTTTTATATCAGCAAATAAATCTTAGCAGAAAATTAACTTCAGAATTGAAACATGAGGATTATGAACATCGTTTATAATGCAGAAATAAAATATCAGCAGCATATAAAACTCAGAAAATTAATGACACAAAAAGTTTCGCTCTAACATCAACCCTGGAAAAACCCACAATAGGAAAACCAGTGAGAGAGGGATTTTTATTATTTATGGGCTTCTGAGAAATTATTTTATAGCATATTCATCTTCAGAAATTTACAAAATTATTTGGACATTCCTAAAACTTTGCTCCTCGATTTCTGAACCAGAAATCCATATCACTGTACGACGGTCATAGCATTAAATGATGTATGGGCTGTCCTTGTAATGCATGCCAAATTTCTTCTGCAATAGTATGGAAATATACAACAATGCAATACCTTGGAAACTGTTCCAAATGCATAGAAAAATGTGCCCAGAATTTATTGTGGTAGAACCCTCTATTTTTGTGTAGGTCCATATGGACTGTATGGACTTTTCTCACCTAAAAAAATGTGCCCAACAACCTCCTCAATTTCTCTACCTAAAAATGATGTACGACAACCTTGGAAAGCATGTCAATACTCCTAGAAAATCTTGTTTCTCTTCTCCTCGAAATCTATGCACATTAATGGTTGTACGGCCCTTCAAATACATATTGTATGAACTATTCTTTATTTCTATATGCTGCCTCATAATCCATGCCTTCTATTATGCCTTGGGATGTGTGCTCTCCTCCTTCAAATGTTGTATCTCTTCTCAAAGCTCGACCTCTCTCTTCTCTTTTTTCTCTCTCAACAAAAATGCATGAACAACCTAAGAATGGGTGCGCCCCTCTACCCTAATCGGCCTCATGAGGTAGGTGAGGAGTTTTCTAATCCAATGGATGAGATTAGATTAGATGTGTGGCTGAGATTTTATGTCTCTTCACTCACCCTCACTAAATTCAGAAAGTCACCTTTTAATTTGCATCTCACAAATTAAATTACTAGGGCCCACATTAGGCACTTTCTCACCCCTTAGGTGCCTAGGGATGAGAAACACTTGCCTAGGTACTTTATTTAATTGAAAATTTAACACTCCCTCTTACTGAGGAAAGTGTTACTCACCACTCCAAGATTGTCCCTGAAAAATACAAACTTGCCTCTACCCAATGCCTTGGTGAGTATGTCTGCAACTTGCTCCTCTGTAGATATGTACTGTAGCTCCACAACCCCTCTATAAACATAGTCATGGATGAAGTGATAACAAATATCGATATGCTCAGACCGATCAAGAAAAAATGGATTCTCTGAGAGTTTAATGCAACTTTGATTATCACAGTAAATCATAGTAGGCCTCAACTACACATCGAACAATCCCACCAAGATCTTGCGAAGCCAAAGGGCCTCACAACTGGCCTGACTAGCTACCATATACTCAGCCTCTACATAACTCAAAGCCACTGACTTTTTCTTCTGACTGAACCAAGACACAACTGATGATCCCAATATGAAACAACACCCTGAAGTGCTTTTCCTGTCACTAACACATCTTGCTCAATCCGAGTTTGTATAGCCAACTAGATGAACTCCATCTCCTCTCTGATATTTCAGACCAAAATCTATTGTACCACAAAGATACTCGAGCACATGTTTTTCTGCCACCTAGTGCACTCTCCTAGGCTCCACTATGAACTGATTGAGAGTGTTGACAACAAAACAAATATATGGCCAAGTATTTACCAAATACATCAATGACCTGATCAAATCACGATACAAAGTGGAATCCACCAACAGTGATTCAGAAGCATGAAGCTTCTTCCAGTTGGTAATCATGGGAGTGGTCATGGGCCTACTATCCCCCATTTAAAATCTGCTTAGAATGTCATACGCATCTTCCCTTATCCCAGGAATATGTGTCCAGGCTACTGCCAAACCTCCAATCCCAAAAAGTAATGCATTAGTCCAATGTCGGTCATCTCGAACTCTAAAGCAAGGCTCTCCTTGTAGCTACTAATGAGTCTCTCTGCCCCTGTAATGAAAATATCATTCACATATAGCAGAAGAATGAGAGGATCCTCTCCAACCACAATGAAGTATAGGTTGGGATCTTCCTTACTCTTCTCAAAACCTAACTGCTGCAAATAGGCATCTATCCTCGAATACCAAGATTTAGAAGCTTGTTTCATCCCATACAATGCCTTCTTCTATCTACACACATGAGACTCTCTCCCATGCACCTCAAATCCCACTGGTTGCTCAATATACAACTCCTCCTCAATAAGACCATTCATAAATGTGGTCTTCACATCCATCTGGTGGATCTTCCAACCCATCTCTGTTGCAATAGAGATCACTGCCCTGATCAAAGTGTATCTAGAAACCGGCACAAAGGTATCATCATAGTTGACTCCCTCAACCTCTGAAAAACCTGAAGCCACAAAACGAGATTTGTACTTATCAATGTTGTCATCTGCAGCATGCTTTAGTTTATAGAGCCACCTGGAAGTCACCACTGACTTCCCCTCAGGTCTAGGAACAACTTCCCAGACATTGTTATTCATGATGGAATTGTACTCTTCCATCATGGAATCTCTCCATACCTGTCTACCAGTGGCCTCATCAAAAGTGGAAGGCTCAGACTCTTGAATACTGCTCACCATCACGATCTAGCTGCAAAATCTCTCGAGAGGTTTACTCTCCCTCTTTGCCTTTCTGGGATTCCCCACTGAACCCTGTGCCTCCCTCAAAGTGTCCTGAAGCCACTTGGGCTTCCTCCTCTCTGAGGTAGTGTCCATTGGAGGGTGCTCTCCCTGCTCAACCCCATCAACTATAGACAATGATCCTGAAGTAGACTCTGAAGTACTTGATCATGTAAACAGTGGACCAGTAACATGTGAACCTGAAACCTGTGGCCCTGTCACCTGTGAACCTGTCATCCCCAAAACTAGTGGCCTCGAACTCCATGTCACTATAGTCTGTTGTGGACTCACCTGAATCTGTGGTGAATACTGCTCACCCTTCTTTGTCCCTCTAGACTTCCTAAAGGCTCTATCCTCCTCAAATCCGGCATCCCTTCTTAGGATAGTCTTCCTCAAGGAAGGAAGGTATATACAGAAAGCCTTTAAAGTCTCACTGTACCCAACAAAGATCCCTCTCTCTGACATGGGCTCCAGCTTTGTCCTCTTCTCAGAAGGGACATAGGAAAATGTGATGTACCTAAAAATATGAAGGTGTCTCACCTCAGGCTTCTTCCTAGAAAAATCCTCCTCAGGAATCATGTTCCCCAAATCCTTGTGGGGACTCTTGTTATGTAGATAAACTGTAGTGTAGAATGCCTCAACCCATAGAAAAAGTGGCATCCCCAGATGATGTAGCATGGATCCCACAGCCCCAACAATGGCCCTATTCTTCCTCTCTACAACCCCATTCTGTTGCAGGTTGTAAGGAACAGTCAACTCCCTTCTGATGCCCTCTTCTGCACAGAAGTCCATGAACTCCTTGGAGGTATACTCACCTCCATTGTCCAATATTAGGACTCTGATTTTCTTCCCTGTCTGGTTCTCCACAAGAGCTTTGAAATCTTGGAACTGAATGAAGACCTGTCCTTTGGTCTTGATGAAAAAAATCTAGGATTTTCGAGAGAAGTCATTAATGAATACAACATAGTATAGGGAACCAGTAAATGATTTCAAAGACATCAGGCCACATACATCTGAATTTATAAGATCAAGTATCCCTGCTGCTCTACTGTCACTTCTCAAAAAGAAGTCTTGGTGTACTTTCCCAAAGCACACCCCTTGCACAACTCATGGTGCTCTGAACTGAAATGTGGAACTCCTGTCACCATCTCTCTGAAAACTCTCAAAGCCCCATGGTGCAAATGTGCCATCCTCTTATGCCATAGATCACATAGGTCACTACTGATACTGGTAGAATGAATCAGTTCTCTCACTGGATGGAACAAAAATTTGTACAGCTTCTCATGTCTAGTACCAATCACTTTGGCCGAAGTGATGCTAGACCCTCTGGGAAAAAGAAGCACCTGCCCATCACAGAAAAAGACCTCATAGCCCTTCTCCTCAATAGTAGAGACTGACACTAAGTTCTTCTTAAAGCCCGAAACATATAGAACGTCTGTCAAAGTCATGGGAGGCAAAGACTCCCTCTGAAATGATACAGTCCCACAACCTGCCACCTTGACCTCCTGGTCATCTCCAAGCACTACCTCTACATCTCCACACTATGTAATATCTATCAAGTGCTCACGAATGAATGTCATATGGAGAGAGGCACCACTGTCAATATACCAAGTATCTGAAGTAGTGGTACTCGACGATAGACACACAATCAAGGAAAATTCCCTGTCAAACTTGGTGGAAAACTCTTCCACCTCTGTTGAAGCTATTGTTTGTTTCTTCTTCTTGTTTGGACACTGACATGCATAGTTCCCAAACTTATGGCATGCAAAGCACTTGACTTTTCTCATGTGTTTCTTCCCTTCACCCTTGGGCTTGTGTCCTCCCTTTTGGCCCTTTTTGAACTTCTTCTTGCTAGTGGTATCAAGAGCCACATTCTCCTCCTTAGGACCTGTAGATGAACTACCATGTACATAACCTCTCTGGGTCTCCTCCTGAACAAATTCATCCCAAAGACGTTCCCAACCGGGAAGCTTCTCCCTAGCAACAATGCCCCCCACAAAAACAACCCATTGTTTGTAAACTCCATTCAATGTTGTTCTCACAAGATCACTGTCAACTATGGCTTCCCCCACAGCTCCAAGTTAATCCCTCACCTGTGTCAATCTAGTAAGGTATGTGACCACATTTTCAGCTTTGGTCATTTGTATGCTCTTTAGTTTTTCCCTCAAAACCATTTTCCGGTTCTCATTTGTACTCTGGTACAATTTAGTCAAAGAATCCCACATATAATAGGCAAGTGTCTTCCCCATCAAGTGAGGAATCAAATGATCCTTGATGGCATCAAGAATAAACCTCTTAGCCTTGATACTCTTCTTAGTGTAAGCTGCAAGAAGAGTAGCATCAGTAGGTACCACAACAGGATGAGTAGTGGTATTTTCCACAGTGTCCCACAACTCGTTTTCTTGCAAGAGAAAGATCATCCTCTCCTTCCAAGCACCAAAACTTGCAGCCCCATCAAGTCTGTCCTCAACCCTCAAACCAGTAGCCATTGACCCTTTTCTGCTGAAAATAATAAATTCAAGAATCTGCCTTATGAAGTGATTGTTGTCCCAACTTTCTGATTACTGAAATTTTTGCTTTCTTTCAACTCAGCTTTGATACCATGTAAATTTTTTAGACCCCAACCCAGTTTCAGTCTCGCTGATTTTTCAGCCAATGTTTAATGCCCAAACCTAGTTTTATATCAACAAATAAATATTAGAAAAAAATTAACTTTATAACTAAAACATGAGGATTCTAAACATCATTTATAATGCATAAATAAAATATCAGCAGCATATAAAACTCAGAAAATATATGACACAAAAATTTTCGGTCTAACATCGACCCTGGAAAAACCCACAATGGGAAAACCAATGAGAGAGGGATTTTTCTTATTTATGGGCTTCTGAGAAATTCTTTTACATCATATTCATCTTCAGGAATTTACAAACTTATCTGGACATTCCTGAAACTTTGCTCCTCAATTTCTGAACCAAAAATCCGTACCACTGTACGACTGTCACATCATTAAATGTTGTACGGACTATCATCGTAATGCGTGCAAAATTTCTTCTACAACAGTATGTAAATCTATAGCAATGCAATACCTTGAAAACTGTGTCAAATGCATATAAAAACATGCCCATAATTTACTGTGGTATGGCCCTCAATTTCTGTGTAGGTCCATATGGACTGTATGGACTTTTCTCACCCAGAAAAGTGTGCCCAACAACCTCCTCAATTTATGTGCCTTAAAATGATGTACAAAATCCTTGGAAAGCATGCCAATACTCCCAGAAAATCGTGCTTCTCTCCTCCTCAAAATCTGTGCACATTAATGGATGTACAACCCTTCAAATCCGTATTGTAGGGATTGTTCTTTATTGTTGTTTGTTGCCTCGTAATACATGCCTATTGTTATTCCTTGGGATGCTTTCTCTCCTCTTGAAAATGCTATCTCTCTTCTCAAAGATCGACCTCTCTCTTCTCTTTTTTCTCTCTCAA
Source organism: Picea mariana (assembly GCA_032191745.1). Lineage (NCBI taxonomy): Eukaryota > Viridiplantae > Streptophyta > Pinopsida > Pinales > Pinaceae > Picea > Picea mariana. The sequence continues at coordinate 29,016 of JASDQU010816646.1, forward strand.
CAAAAATGCATGAACAACCCAAGAATGGGTGTGCCCCTCTACCCTAATCGACCTCATGAGGTAGGTGAGGATTTTTCTAATCCAATGGCTGAGATTAGATTAGATGTGTGGCTGAGATTTTATGTCTCTTGACTCACCCTCACTAACGTCATAAAGTCACCTTTTAATTTTCATCTCACAAATTAAATGACTAGGGCCCACATTAGGCACTTTCTCACCCCTTAGGCGCCTAGTGATGAGAAACACTTTCCTAGGTACTTTATTTTATTAAAAAATTAACAACTATGAGTCCACAAAGAAGAGAAAGACTCTCTCAATACAATTCACACTAATTCTCAAGAAATTCACTCATACAACCATCCCAATCCCCATATCTCTTTCCCCCTTCAATCTGCACAACCTAGAGAAGTGGACCCCCTTCTCTATAATGTAGTCTCTTTGTCCATCACACCCCTTTGTCTTGGCACTAGAATAGACTTTATAGGGAAATACCATTGCTCGGATCTATGGTGATGCTTAGAATCAATTTTCATAATAGTCATACAATTGATCCCCCTTACCGACTTAGATCCATTTCTCTTACAATTTGCACCAATAGCATGAAGGTAGAGAGATGGATGGAATAATGGACAAAATGATGGTAGAATGATGATAATCTCTCCAAACACAAGGATCAAGTATGCATGTATCTAACTTATGACTTGGCACTCAAGGTAGTCCTCCCCAACTACTTTTTCATACATCTCAAGGATTATATGATTTACACATAATCTCATCTAATGACTTTGGATTATAATAAAATACTATAATATTATTGGATTTGGTACATTGTTGTTCGCCTCTCATGGAATCATGGCCCCCCATCATTTGCATCTGCCTTTTTCTCCATCCAACAATGTATTTTTTATTTATAACTTTAATTTACATCATGTCCCTCAACCATGTTATTTGAATCATATCCTAATTGTCATATTTACACTACATTACATTATGGATACCAAAACAGGGGTGTTATAGAAAGAGACTCCACAATTCTACAAGTTCAGAAGTATTGTTGGAAAACTTGCAGTATGTGTTGTTGGAAGGAGATCGAGAGTTTATTTGTAGAATGGACATGGAACATCAACATATGCACTTGACCTCCTGATAGAGATACACTAGAAAAAGTATTATTGTTAAGAATAGAATGATTCATATGCTACTAAGATGTTACTGGAATGATATTGTTGACTGTGAGAAAAAAATAATTTGGAAAAAATATATTTCTCTTTGGAGAAGGATTTGGAAATGAACTTCTAAGTCATTCTTTGATGATTTATAGTGAAGATATTGACATTTTTTCTAATTTTGTCTAATTTTGTCTAATGGGATCTTCCATTTGGTGCAAGCTACTAGTTTCAATTTCTTGAGTTTTGTAAAGAAACATATTGAGCCTAGTCAACTCAATATGTAAGTATAGATTTTGTTAGAGTTGACTACTCTAAAAAATTCTCGATGAAGTATAGAATGTTTAAGAATAGTATTGCACTAAAATGTTGAATTGAGAATATGAAAATGGAGCTACCAAGTATATCCATGTCTCTATTAAAATAAGAAGCACGATGGTAGTTTGCAAGTGAAATGTATGGTTGGCCAAACAATTATGATTGTATGCTTAGTCCATACATGAGAAGGCATGTTGAATACATCTAGAACACATGAGAAGGAAATCATAGAGAGACTCTTGTACCATGTTCTATAAATCAACGAAGAGATGATGACAAAATAAAGGAACTAGCATAGAAAAGAAACCGAAAATGTCCTTAGAGAATACTATGCATGCCTCTCGATGTGGTAATGATTTTTTGTCTAGCTATTAGGTATTTGTAATGTTGATAGTTTATATTTGTTATTGCTTATTGTATTTGTTTATGTGAGCATACACACTAATATTCATGACCTCAATATGATAGGAAAGTCATTTTTTAATAATGTGTGACTCTAACAAATGAAAGGGGAAGTATGGATATTCATGACAAATATTGAATAGAGACGTGGAAGATCTTGAAAATGAAATCAAGTATGTGCATGATTATGAAGGAGGAAGATGGTATTCATGTCACATGTATCATAATCTCTTGTTTATATTCTATACCCCTATGTGGAAATACTTTGTGATGCAAAAATAATTCCTTAGTCGACTTAGTAAAGTGTGGTGTAGCTAGAAGGAATATTTAACAATGTGTTTTTCTCCCTATAGTTGTTCCTTGGTGAAATATTGTTTGATGAATGTTGTTCTATAATTCCTCATTGGAATTCCAAAAGAATGTAAGATTGACTTGGATGCATCCTATATCCATACTATTTTACTAGAGAGTTTACGAGGACCATGGTTGGGTACCTAGATTTCTTGGTAGATGAAATATGTCCATAGGATGGTTAGTTCTTTAGTATTTATAGTCAGGATAATGTTAGTCCCTGGAGTACAATAGGTTCCTATTCAATCTATGCCATGAACCAAAACCTTAAAATATCTTAATAAACCAAAAGTAAACACCATGTACACCAATGTGATCATGGAGCACATCTCCAATATAGATATGAGAGATGAGTTACACAATAAATCCTTAGATAATAGGATAACCTCATCAAAGTATCCAAATTAAATCCATAAATTACAATTCACATATCCTTAGTAATGAATACATGATCTCTATATATACCTATTCAAACACTACACATGAAGCCCCTTTACTATTAGGCCAACCCTAATACATATAGATTTACACATTAAAGGTACATTTATCCCCATATATGGTCTGCTTTTAGTTCATATCATATACATTTAAGCCCATATATACCCCCCTTGGGTGATAGCATAGTACCCTCCTTTAAAAATAGTTGCCCTCAAAGCTTTGCAATTAAAGGATTCACATGCGATGAAATCAAGTAATATTATTTTTTTATGTTCCCACATTCTTCATTCCATTGATGATGATCTATCCATCCAAAATCAATTATTTTCAGTCTTAATTCTTGGTGGCTAGTTGTTGCATAATTTTCTTTCCTCTCATACCATGTATTGTTGTTGCAACTTCTCCAATTTGTAGTGATTGTTGGTATATGATAGTATCTTGTTGAAGAGTGGTTTTATGATGCCTTGTTCCATGCATATTGATGACTATTCCATCTTATTCTTTGTTAATGTTGATATCGATATTCTTGTATTCCTTGAAATCTTTCCTTGTAATGAGGTGTTGATATTGTTTCCCATTTGATGGTTTACCTTCATTCTTCACATGCATTTCATCTATCTTATTTTTAGAGAAAATGACATCCTCTATCCTCTTTTATTGATCTTTTATTACTCTATCCTTGGAGATAATACCATCATATTTGGCATGTACATCCTCCATATGAAGTTCAACTTATTCAAGTACCTTATGGTGACCTTCTTGAATATTTTCATCTTTCTCCTTCTAAAGCTGCAATGTCACCCTATTTATCAAATTTTGATGTCCTTTTTCAATTCTGGATTTCATTTCTAATTTTAAATCATCAGTATTTAGGGATTCCTCAACCTTCTTGCAAATTTCCTCTTCAAGTCTTTTGGTAGATTCCTCATCCAATATCCTTGTTTCTTTTTTATTTTGATAAAAAAATTGTTGTTTTATTATTGTAATCTCTTAAAATCATCTAGTAGTTTTTTATTATGGTATCATAATCTACATCTCTTCATATTTATTTTTCAAATCTTTCGTTGACTCTCGATTTCCCCATTTTCCTTTTCTATCATTTCCATGTTTTAATTTTCAAACTTCCTTAACATGTTATTCATTAAGGGTTTGTATATTAGATATATCATCACCCCTCTTCTTTATCTCTTATTGTTCTTCCTTTAATTATTCTTGAATTTTATACAGTATCTCCATTTTTGTATCCCCAATCCATTTATTTGAGAAGAGTTCTTCAAATTCTTCCCATGTGATGTTCCATCCAGTATCAAAATCAATTCTCATCAACCACTAATGATATTAACGAAAGCAACAATTTCTTGTTGTTAAAGGACTCCTATCATATATTTTTACCAGCCTCGACCATTGCATAGGATTGATTTCATCTTTATCTTCATCTCCTGTAAATTTAGGTATTATATTGATTCTTAATTGAGGTCTAACCCCAACCCTCAACTTACAACCTCAGTATATTAATGATAATAATATAAAATAATTATAATAAATTTTCCAATATACTATTATATGTTGTCTCTTTCCAATTAATTTTGAATCACCTAAATCAAACATCCCAATCAAAATTTATCATAGTTTTAAGTGAACATACTTTTGAAACCTTGATTTGGAGTCTGTCCTTTTGGCCAACCTTCGTTTTGATTTATTTCAAATATTTTGGCCCTTCTCAGTTTGAAAGGTTAACATGTATAAGTATTATGTGTATTCTCCATAATACCATGTGTTTGACCAAAATTTTATGTACCAAATGAAAGTTATGGTAACTTTCCGAAATCTTGTTGAATTTTGTTTGTTTTTGGAGAGAGAACTTGTATACAATGCCACCTGTCCAATATTTAATACATGATTATGAAATTTGAACCAGAAATATTATGGACTGCCATTTTTCAAATGGAACTACTGGCACTAAATTTGGATAATCAATGAAGAATATATGACTATTTTACCCAAAACACCCATTTGAGACTAGTTATAGGACTAGTCAAATAACCCTACCTTCTATATACTATATCTCAAAAATTAAATTGATCTAAACTATCAAATGTTTACCAAGTGAAATTATCTATATTTTCTTAGTAGTATTCAAATTTCACATTTTGAAACATCACTAAGAAAAATGTATAGAAAAATTCCCAAAATGTCTTGTTTGATATTGATTTTAGTGCTAGTAAAAATCCCTAAGTTTCATGGGTTATATATACAAAATTATAATGGCCCAGAACCTAAAATTATTACCATAGGTACATTGATATGTATTCTAAGTAACTTACAAATTCATCTATTTGAAGCACCCTGGAAACAAAGTTATAGAGAAAAATTCCAACATGACTTGTTTGAAGAAGAAAAACCCTAGGATTGATGCTTTGGTTCCAAATGTTGTGAAGAAAATGCATAAGATATCAAAATAAACCAGAATTACACACCATGTACACCAATGTGAGCATGGAGAACAACTCCAATATAGATAATAGATAGAATTTACACAATAACTCCTTAAATAATAAGAGAAGCTCCTCCAAATATCCAAATTGCATGCATACATTACAATTCACATCTCCTTAATAATGAAGACATGATCTCTATATATACCTATTCACACACTATGCATGAATCCCCTTTACTATTGGGATGACCCTAATACATATATATTTACACATTACATGTAAATTTAACCCCAGATATGCCCCCCTTTGGGGTCATATCATATACATTTAACCTCATATATGCCCCCCTTGGGTTATAACAATCTGTGATACCAATGGTATGGTTGGTTATGAAGTTATAGTATGTTGTTTGAGATAATAGTCATACAAGTGAATGGAGGAGCATGGACACTTTTTTGGTTATGATATGGAAGCAAGTTTCTTGGATCAATAACCATTAATTGGTTATCATGGTAGTGGATTTTTTTTTTCTCGAGAAGCCAAGCATTGATTGGAGACTAATTTTTGAAGTGGAATGGTGAGAATGTAGTAGGAAGAACAAATATGTTTTCCTAAATAAAATAGAGAGTTCCTTTTTGGATCTTAGTGTTGGTTGTGGAGCCTGATTATCTTCCTGATTCAGAGGTCTTTTACTTCCAACCGTGTTTATACCCCATGAAGTATTTACACCCCAGAAGTATGTACATTCTTCCACATGGGGGAGTACAGAGGGGGGGTACCCCCTCTGCGGGGTCTGAGGGGGATACCCCCCCGACTGGGGGGGTCTGGGGGTTCGTGGGCGAAGCCCTCGAAGGAAAAATTGCCTTGTAAATGTATATTGTAATTTCATTGTAAATCTAGACCGTTCATTATAAGGTCGCAGATCTAATGGTAGAGATTATGTTAGGGTTTTTTTCCCTAGAAGGGAGCCCTCTTTTATGAGGGAAATGTATTGTGGCTAGTGTGGATGGTGAATATTGTATTCTGAGATAGGAGACTGTGAGAGAAAGAAGAGGAAGTTACATCATGTTTTGCTGTAGGTTGTATCCCTTCATTTTTTGGATAATAATAAAGGAAGGACCTGGCAATTTCTCTGGTGGATGTAGCCCACACTGGGTGAACCACGTAAATCTGTGTCTCTCTTGTATTGTGTATCTTTTGTGTTTTGTTTCCACATTTGTTTTATTTTATTACTATGCGGTCCTGCTTTTCTAACAACTGGTATCAAAGAGAAAGGTAACTCGCAGGAAAAGAAGGTTCTTGGTTCGAGTGGGAGCAATGTCGAAAGATGGAAAGTTTAGGGTCGAGAAATTTAATGGCCAAAACTACCAGTTATCGAAGATGCAGATGGAAGGCTATTTATATCAGAAGGATCTGTTCCTAGCATTGGGCGGAATAGAAAAGAAGTTGTTGGCTACGAAGGACAGAGAATGGGATATTCTTGATAGAAAATCTCTAAGAATGATACGGTTGAGCCTAGCAGCATCGGTGGCTTTCAATATTTCCAATGAAAAGACAACGAAGGGTTTGAGGGACGCATTGGCCAAATTGTATGAAAAACCCTTGGCATCCAATAAGGTATTTCTAATGAAGAGATTATTTAATATGAAGATGTCGGAAGGTGGCTCTGTTACAGATCATTTAAATGATTTTAATACGGTTACTAATCAACTAAGTTCTGTAAAAGTGGACTTTGATGATGAGGTTAGGGATCTTCTAATCTTGTGCTCATTTCCAGAAAGCTGGAACAGCTTGGTCATGGCTGTAAGTAACTTTGTCTCTAGTTCAAATAATTTAAAATTTTATGATGTTGTTGGTGTTATCCTTAGTGAGGAAATGTGACAGAAAAGCACAGGTGAGACATCAAGAAATGCGTTGAACATGGAGAACAAGGGAAGACAAAAGGATAGAGGAAAGGGTTTCGAGAACTGTGGGAATTTTAGAAAGGGAAGATCCAAATCCAGACTTG
>JASDQU010816647.1:0-12566 GCA_032191745.1 Picea mariana
CATGGGTAAGCAGTAAAGCATAATCTTGTTCAATAAATTCAGAAAATGTATACAATCTAGATTGATGATTTACCTCACCGGTAGCAACCCTAGAATTGGTTTGCATGTCATAGATGTCCACTGCATTTGGTGTGAATATGACTTTTTCTACGGTGCTGAAATTCGTCATCTGATACACGGAGAGAAGATTGACGGAAAGTTTGGGAACGTGCAACACATTCTCGAAGCTTTCGTTCGTAAGTTCAATCCTTCCTTTGTTGGTGACCTCGACTGGAGAGTTGTCCCCATCATAATAGGAGGACCTTTGCATGCATCCAATGAAGAATAGACTGCTTTTGTGGAAGCCATGTGATGTGATGCTCCTGAATCTACGATTCAAGCATCGGGAGAGGAGTTGATGCAATCAAGGCATGGCTAGAATTTACTTTCTTGGGATTATGATCTTCTGGCTTCTTCTTCTTGGAACTCTTGGGGATGCGATCTCCAAGGTTGTTTTGCTGAAGTATTTGATTCATTAGATCTATTTTTTTCTGCATGCATGTAGATTCTGGATGGAATCCTTTATGGTAGTATGTGCATTTCTCCCTTTTCTTCCCTTTCCACCTTTGGATCCCGAGGCATCGATGAAGGGTTTTGAGTACCCTTCCTTCTTCAGATTTGCATGAGGTTTCCTTTTGTCTTTATCTTTAGATTTCTGATATTGATGGCTGCCATCTTGCACAGTAAATGCATGCGCCTTTGGGCCTTCGATTTTTCCCATGTTGATGAGCTTGGTTTGCTCGTGTCAGGGATTCGATAAATTCTTCAAGAGAAGGCATCTTCCAGGTGCCTCCAGAGGCGAATTTGACTTAATGGAATGTGGATACGAACACAGATAATTCAGGACCAAGTTTGGAGAGAATGGTGAGAACCATTTGTTTCTCCTCCTTAGATTTATCAACCCCACAAGCTTTGAGTTGCGACAGTAAATCCTTGAATTTTGTAAAGAAATCTTAGAGATTGTCGAAGCTTTTTGGATCCAATGTGAGCAATTACACCTCGAGCATGTGTCTCCTTATCTCATCCTGTTTTCCAAAAACCCCTTCCAAGGTGGTCCAGGCTTCATTGGGGGTTTTACAGAAAGATATGTGAAAAAGGAGATTGGGAGAGATGAAACTGCAAATTGTTCTGAATGCTTCATCCATTCGATTTAGATACTTGGATTTTTCTATGGTTGATGTCGGTTCTGTGTCTGTATTCAAGGTTAACTTGTACAATCCTCTGGTTCAGAGATGTATGATTATTCTCTCCTTCCATGCAAAGTAATTGTAAGGTGTAAGAATGAATTCTTTTGGGAATTCCATTTTTCCGTTGTCTTCAATCTTTGGTACATGCAAAAAAATTGGTGTAGCTTTTGCTTAGAAGTCCGTCGGCTCTGATACCATGTAAATGTGTTGAACCTGCACATAATAGATCTAGCTAGAAAATACCACACACATTTACAGAGAGAAATTGAGAAAGAAGAAGCAAGAGAGAAAGAATGAAAGAATTCTCATTAACCGTCATGAATAATGAATAATTTACACATGATATACTCTGTATAACTCAACCAATGCGCACTGGAGGCGGAGCCAATGCGCCATAGTGGTGGTCTAGATTGATCTGGACACACACCAGCAGTTACATGAGTGAATTGCCACCTAGTCTAGTCTCTCAGGCAGTTACGGGAGTGAACTGCCACCTAGTTGAGTTCACTAGTCTACCAGTCTTTAGTTAACTGACTGAAACAAAGTGAAGTGAGGAGGAGATCAAGGCATCATGGGTAATGCGTCAGTATGGTGATGATACCAAGGCTAATGTGCATTAGCTGGTGATGATCCCAATATTGCATGGTGACCAAACCAATGCAGCGTCTAGACTCCACTCAACAAGTGAAAACTGAAGAGAATATTCTCCCTTAAGGAATATTCTTCCTAAAATATAGGAGACTAGATAATGACTAATAATGATTAATAAACAAGGAAAAACCTTAGGAGAAATAAATCCTAGGTATGTGTGAAGTAACTCCAACAAAACCTTAGTAGCTAGAGTTGAGGAAGTGTGAGACCTAGCACTCTTTAGGAGGATGAGAAAAGGTGGAAATAAAGGAGGACCAAGGAGGGTAAGAAGGAAGAGACATGTTCTTTGGATAATGGCATAAAGGACTTAAGTCATGTGATGTGTTTTATATGTCACAAGAAGGGGCACTATGTTAGTCAATGTCCAAAGAAGATGATGGGGAAGCAATGACAAAAGTAATTTGCAGGGAGTGTAAAAATTTTAGTGAATGAGTTGGCATCCAAATTGGAGACATATTTTTACATGGTTTTTTGTTTGTCCACTAGGTTGGTTGGTATGTAGACAATGGTGCATCCAAGCACATGACTATTAATTAAAAAATCTTCAATAAGAGGGTTGTGTTGAGAAATGTAGCTTGGACAAGAACTTGTTGCACATGTTTCAATGTGAACATGCAGGATGTGGTTCTAGACATTTCGAAAGTAACCACTTAGGAAAAGTGGTTAATTCTATTTTTTAATTCACTTAGGAAAAATTGAAATATCTTATGTTTTGCAGTTGACTTAGCTTAAGGAGTCTATCATAGTGTATTTGATACATTAATGACTTAGATTTAATCTTGACGTACATCTCAGGATGAGATTTAGGGTTTTGACAGATTATGTTTTTTTAGTAAAGCATCATTAAGACAAGATAAAAGAGGTGAATTATAGTTGAGTAGATCTAACAAGCAAAATAAGAGTTATAGAGCAATAAAGAGGTAGTATAGATTCGTATAACAGGTAGTACAATGCCATACAATAGTTGTTGGAAACACTGAGAGGGGGGTGAATCAGTATTACATTTTTAAACAATTAGTAATTACTTTGTTATTTTATCAATCACCACAATAGATCAACAATGAATTTGTATTGAAAATCAATTATATAAATACAATTAACAAGAATTACAAAGTTTATAAAGAACGATATGTGATTGTGAAGGACACCAATCATCTTTAGAGCACCAACTCTTGAAGACACAAATCCCCTTCTTTTCTGAGAACCTACTCAAGGAAGCTACAACTCCTTGCTTCTTCAAGCACCAACTTGAAAGGAGGCTCCAACCCCCTTTATTCTTCAAGCACCAAATTGAAAGGAGGCACCAACCCCCTATTTTTTTCAAGCACCAACTTGAAAGGAAGTTGCAACTCCCTGTTGTTCAGGCTTCAACTTGTAGAGGACTACAATCCTCCCTAGATTCTCCCTTCCACTGTCACTTCTTGAGTGTCTTCAACATTCTTTCATGGACTCTGTTTTTGTTTCTGATCTTCTGATGTTGACCACATAGACACATTCTTCTCACCATTTTTTCTCACTTATATAGTCTTCCAACTGGTGTGAATTTGAATCATTGCGTCTTTTGACAATGAACCATTGTACCCTTTCATTAAGAGAAATTAATTTATTCCTTTATTAATTTAAATAATCAGATGCCTTTGGTTTATCTTTTATATCTTTTTAATAGGAAACTTATATTAAGAATCATATTCTTAAGTGGTACTGGTAGACAAGTTTCTTTATCTTTGTGGCTGCAATGGTGAACAAGCTTATTAGCCTCTATCGATTAGAGTAATGGTGTTCTTCTTGGGTTTCCTACAGGAAACAGAGTTAAGCCCCAAGCACTTTATCTTTCCTTTATATGACTGTGAGCTCAAAAACCACGGGCTTATCCATTCCAAGCATTATTCTGTTACCACTTTATCTTTCCTCCCCTTTTCTTCTACACGGGACCATATTCAAATGTCTGAGGACTTATTTAATTCTAGGCCCTTTGCACTTCTTATTAGCTTCTTTATCTTATCACGCGACCGACGCTAGAACCAAGTCCTCTGGTACTTTAGCCTTCAGGATTTCCAGCCTTTGCAATCCTTGCATTCTACCAGAGTTTGACCTATCAAAGTGGTCATCAAGAGTGGGCAACCAGATACTATCGGTTGATAGTACTCCTTACACTATCCTTCCATTGTACTCGATCGGACGGTTGAGAAAGATTATGGAGGATCTTAGATCAATGACTAGCGTTATTTCGCAACTTCGACCTTTGGTGCTTCAGGCATTTTTGCTGGTAAGAGAAGTTGGACATCCCCGGAGGCTTTAATCACTGAGTGACATGGCATGTTGACATGACCTGGGTTGACGTGGACCCATAGTATGTGTGCCATGTGTCACCCTAATTTATGATTTTCACGGACCTTATGTGCCAAATGGACCTTGACACTTGTCACCAATTGATTGGGTCACGTGTCATCTTTGTCTTATGTCACATGTCTCCCTTCTGGATCATGGCTCTAGGCTGCTTGATCTAACGACTCTGACTTAATCGCCTGATGAGATGGAGGGCCCATATTTCATCTAAGCTCTTTAGATAGATCGACGGCTCATATATAATCAACCATTGAGTAGAAGGTTCTTATTCATTTTAGACATGGACTTTTATTTAAAATTATTTTTTGTGCGGACTCACATGTCTTATATGGTGTCATCAAAATGCACCCCCAACTTTTGCAGCCTCCAAAATGAACCTATACTTAGAAAATATCTTAAGCGATTTTTGTCAAGCTTGCGAACTCTCGGACTTGCAGACTCACATCTCTTCTATGGTGTCATCAAAATGCACCCCCAAATTCCATTACCTCCATAATATCTCACATGATTTGATGGTTGGGACTTAATTTTTCCTGGCCTCTGGTTCCATCTCGATCTGACGGCCCTGTATTGTCCCGAAAACTACATCAATGAACAAGATTCCTCCTCGACCCCTTTGGCTTCTGCGCGATCTTTGTAATGCTATTTCTCCTGAGCTTTTTGTTCCTCTTGTGCGTTCTTCTGCATACATTTTGCCATGGTTGACATCAATGACAACTAGTCTTCCATCAATATCCCCCTTTGACATTGATGGCAACAAAGTAATAACCCCTTATTTTCACCGTTAATCCTCCCCCTTTGACAACAATGACAGAAGGGATCTTTCTTCTCTCCCCCTGAGGTGATGCTCCCCCTGTCCATGTGCTCCTTCTTCTTATTTTGTAGTTTTTAATGAGGTATGGGAATTACTCCCAATTTCTGTCTAAGTTTTTCAAATGTACTTCTGGGTAAGGGTTTCGTAAAAATGTCTACAATTTGTTCTTTTGTGTCTACATACTCCACTTTCACCAAGTTTTAAGTAACCTGATCTCTGAGGAAATGGTATTTGATTGGGACATGTTTGGTTTTGTAGTGCATTAAAAGATTCTTAGATATACTTATAGTGTTGGTGTTATCACATTTGATAGTGATTAGATGATCATATTTCACTTGTAAATCTTCTAGGGTTTGTTTTATCCAGATTACTTGTGTGCAACAAGATGCAACAACAATGTATTATGCTTCTGCTATGGATAGTGATATAGATGTTTGTTTCTTACTTAGCCATGCCACCAGACACTTTCCTAGGAAGAATGCTCCTCCACTGGTGTTTTTCCTGTCATCTATACTACTTGCCCAATCTACCCACTAGTCCTACAACCTGCATCATGTCAAGCTTTGTTGTTGTTGCATAGAGAAGACTTCCAATCATATATTTATACATAGTCTGGTCTACTTTTGGTGAATCATCATCTAAGCTCAGTTTGCATCCCATGACCATAGGAGTGTTCATTGGTTTGTAATCTTCCATTTGGAATTTCTTAAGCATTTCTTTGACATATTTGTTTTGGCATATGAATATGTCTTCTTTTGTTTGAGTAAATTGTAAACCTAAGAAGAAAGTTAGTTCAACTAGCATAGACATCTCAAACTCTTTCTACATTTCTATGGCCAATTGTTTGCTTGGTATAGTCATATTACTTCCAAAGATAATATCATCCACATATACCACTACAACAATTATATTTTGTTCTTTAATTTTGTTATATAGATTAATATCAGTAGTTCCTCTCTTATATCCTTGTTGTTGTAGATATTGATCAAGTCTTGAGAACCATGCTCTAGGGGCTTGTTTAAGACCATATAGAGCCTTCTTTAGTTTGCACACAGTCTTTATTTTATGTTAATATGAATCCTTTTGATTGCTCAATATAGACTTCTTCTTCTAATGTTCCATTCAGAAATACTGACTTGACATCCATTTGATAGATTTTGAAGTTTCTGAAGCATGCAAATGCCAGGAACATTCTGATGGCCTCTAGTCTTGCTACTGGGAAAAAGTCTCTTCAAAGTCAATACCTTCCACTTGGGCATATCCTTTGCATACTAATTTGGTTGTTTTCTTTATGATCTGTCCATTTTCATTGAGTTTGTTTTTGAATATCCACTTGGTTCCTACCACATTCTTGTCTTTTGGTCTAGGGACAAGTTCCCGTGTATGTTTTTTCTCAATTTGATCAAGTTCCTCGTTCATTGCTCTTATCCAATATTCACTCTTGTTGTCTTCTACAAAATTTGTGTGTTCTATTACTAAAAGCATTGTATGTTCATAATCAAACTTAAGTTTCCTTCTTGTTTCTACTCCTGCTTCTTTATCCCCTATAATTTGATTTTTAGGGTGATTCTTTTGAACTCTTTTTTATGGTGCTTTTGGTAAGGGTGTTTCTTCCTCATCCTTATTTTTGTCGGTTTGTGATTCATTCTCTTGTATTTCTTCAATATCTTCTTCATCTTGTGACTCACCATCTTCTTCATCATCACTAGTTCTTCTCCATTCGTCAACTTCTAATTTTTCTTGAGATTTATTTTTTCTCAATTTTAGATCATATATTTTCCGTTTTCACTTTCCATTATTTTGTGCAGTCTTAGATTATAGCACTTGTATGCCTTTTTGTTAGGCGAGTATCTTAGAAATATACCTTCATTTGATCTAGAGTCAAATTTCCCTAGATTATCTTCATCCCTCTTGATGTAACACTTACTTCCAAAGACTCTGAAATGTTTCACAAATGCTAGTCTTCCAAACCCCAATTCATAAGGTGTTTTCTCATGGTTAGCTCTAAGTCATGCTCAGTTAAGTATGTGGACTATTGTATATATTGCATCTCTCTAAAATTTGTATGGAAGCTTGAATTCATTCAACATAGTTCTTGCAACCTCTTGAACAATTTTGTTTTTTCTCTCAACAACTCCATTTTGTTGAGGAGTTCTTTGAGTGAGTATTGTCTCTTGATTCCATGATATTCACAAAACTCATTGAATTCTTTAGAGGTAAATTCCCCTCCATTATCTGATCTTAAACATTTGATTTTGAGATCTATTTCATTCTCTACATAAGTCGTGAATGCTTTAAATTTTTCAAATTCCTTAGATTTTTCTTTGAGAAAATATACTTAGGCCATCCTTGTGTAGTCACCAATGATCAACATGAAGTAGTGTTCTCGTTATATGCTTCTAGTCCTAGAAGACCCACATAGATCAGTGTGCACAATCTCCAAGGGTTTTGATGTAGAATGCTATTTTGTCTTGAATCTGACTCTTGTTTGCTTCCCTAATTAACAGTGTTTGCAAATAGGACCTAAGGGCTTGATGAATTTTGACATGTCTTTTACAACTCCCTTTTTACTAGCTTTGATCAGGTTATCAAAGCTCAAGTGTCCCATCCTTATGTGTTATAGCCAACTTTCATCTACTAGACTCATATGCATTCTTCTTCTTTCTCAATATCTAAGATATACACATTGCTTAAGGTTCTTGGTGCAATAACAACTAATTTTCCTTATTCTTCTTTTCTTATTTCACATTTTTGGGAGTAAAAAATGAGTATATGTCTCTGATCACAGGTTTGACTTACACTGAGTAGATTAGGTTTTAAGTTTTCTATTAGCAACATGTTTCCTGCTTTATTATTTTTGTTTCCCAAAGAAACTGTTCATTTTCCTAGTATTTTGGCAGATATATTATCTCCAAAAGTGACTTTACCTTTATCTTTCTTTGTCAAAGTGATAAATTTGCCTTCATCTCCTGTCATATGTTTTGAGCATCCACTATCAATGTACCATTGACATTCTTTGTTCTTAGCATACAAGGCTACTTTGCATTCTATATCTTCCATTTGTTTTCATTTCCATATTTTCTTATCTTGAGTGATAAAAGAACTTGTTTTTGTGGTTATCCTGCATTCATTGGTTTGATGACCATAGTTGTTGCACTTCTTGCATTCAACATTGAACATTTGTAATGGAGAGAATGAATTGTAACTCCTATTATTCAAATTATTTATGTTGCTTTTATATTTTTTATTATTTCTATGAATGTATGTTTTTCTAAGAAAGATGTATTGATATCTTTTAGGAAGAGTTCTTCTAGCCATTATATTCCATTTATCTTCTTTCTCTTTTCCTTCTTGTTTCTAGTCCTGCTTCTTTATCCCCTATAATTTGATTTTTAGGGTGATTCTTTTGAACTCTTTTTTATGGTGCTTTTGGTAAGGGTGTTTCTTCCTCATCCTTATCTTCGTCGGTTTGTGGTTCATTCTCTTGTATTTCTTCAATACCTTCTCCATCTTGTGACTCACCATCTTCTTCATCATCACTAGTTCTTCTCCATTCGTCAACTTTTGATTTTTCTTGAGATTTATTTTTTCTCAATTTTAGATCATATATTTTTACGTTTTCACTTTCCACTATTTTGTGCAGTCTTAGATTATAGCACTTGTATGCCTTTTTGTTAGGCGATTATCCTAGAAATATACCTTCATTTGATTTAGAGTCAAATTTCCCTAGATTATCTTCATCCCTCTTGATATAACACTTACTTCCAAAGACTCTGAAATGTTTCACAAATGCTAGTCTTCCAAACCACAATTCATAAGGTGTTTTCTCATGGTTAGCTCTAAGTTGTGCTCAGTTAAGTATGTGAACTGTTGCATATATTGCATCTCTCTAAAATTTGTATGGAAGCTTGGATTCATTCAACATAGTTCTTGCAACCTCTTGAACAATTTTGTTTTTCCTCTCAACAACTCCATTCTGTTGAGGAGTTCTTGGACTGAGTATTGTCTCTTGATTCCATGATATTCACAAAACTCATTGAATTCTTTAGAGGTAAATTCCCCTCCATTATCTGATCTTAAACATTTGATTTTGAGATCTATTTCATTCTCTACATAATTCGTGAATGCTTTAAAATTTTCAAATTCCTTAGATTTTTCTTTGAAAAAATATACCTAGGCCATCCTCGTGTAGTCATCAATAATCAACATGAAGTAGTGTTCTCGTTATATGCTTCTAGTCCTAGAGGGCCCACATAGATCAGTGTGCAGAATCTCCAAGGGTTTTGATGTAGAATGCTATTTTGTCTTGAATCTGACTCCTGTTTGCTTCCCTAATTGACAGTGTTTGCAAATAGGACCCGAGGGCTTGATGAATTTTGACATGTCTTTTACAACTCCCTTTTTATTAGCTTTGATCAGGTTATCAAAGCTCAAGTGTCCCATCCTTCTGTGTTATAGCCAACTTTCATCTACTTGACTCATATGCATTCTTCTTTTTCCTCAATATCTAAGATATAGACATTGCTTAAGGTTCTTGGTGCAATAACAACTAATTTTCCTTATCCTTCTTTTCTTATTTCACATTTTTGGGAGTAAAAAATGAGTATATGTCCCTTATCACAAGTTCGACTTACACTGAGTAGATTAGGTTTTAAGTTTTCTATTAGCAACATGTTTCTTGCTTTATTATTTTTGTTTCCCAAAGAAACTGTTCCTTTTCCTAGTATTTTGGCAGATACATTATCTCCAAAAGTGACTTTACCTTTATCCTTCTTTGTCAAATTGATAAATTTGCCTTCATCTCCTGTCATATGTTTTGAGCATCCACTATTAATGTACCATTGACATTCTTTGTTCTTAGCATACAAGGCTACTTTGCATTCTATATCTTCCATTTGTTTTCCTTTCCATATTTTCTTATCTTGAGTGATAAAAGAACCTGTTTTTGTGGTTATCCTGCATTCATTGGTTTGATTACCATAATTGTTGCACTTCTTGCATTCAACATTGAACATTTGTAATGGAGAGAATGAATTGTAACTCCTATTATTCAAATTATTTCTGTTGCTTTTATATTTTTTATTATTTCTATGAATGTATGTTTTTCCAAGAAAGATGTGTTGATATCTTTTAGGAGGAGTTCTTCTAGCCATTATATTCCATTTATCTTCTTTCTCTTTTGTGGGAGGTGCAAACTTCAATATTTTATGAACATTCTTTAATGGTGCCTTCTTCATCTTGTTATTTTCAATTTTTAAGGTGCTCTTAAAAGCATTTGCATAACTGATTTGTTTTTTGTGTTGCAGAGACTGATTTTTTATCATATCCAAGTCATGTCTTATCCTTTTGGTGATATGTAACTATTCAAAATGTCATCCAATAATTTTGAACTATTTTCAAATCTTGAGTGATTCTTTCCTTTCTCAGGTTCCTTTTTCAAAAGGATAATTTCAGCTTCTTGCTTCTCAAAGTTTTGTTGTTTTTCATCAAGTTGTTTAGTTAGGACCTCTTCTTTTCTCTTGGCCTCTTGGAGTTGAGTCTTCAAGTCAATGATGATTTTTTCATTTTCTTTGACTATTTTTGAGATTTCTCTCTCTTGATTTATGTGTTTCCTCAAACTCTAGTAACTATCCTTTTAGTGACTTGGTCTTCTTTTTATATTGTCTGAGCTCTTCGAGAGCACTGAGCAATTTTGCTTCAATATTTGCTTCACCTTCCTCTTCAAAGTCTTCATCCATGCCAAAATTATTTTCAGTAGGATTGTCATGTTTCTCTATACCCATAAATAGATGCTATGATTCTTCTTCTTCTTCTTCTTCACTTTCTTCAGATGAGATGTTTTCTTCTTTGGTGTAGAAGGTCTTCTTCTTTTTGTGGATTTTCTTCTTGTTTCTGTTTTTTCTCTTCTTGTACTCTTTGTAAGTTTCTTCACAATCACTTTCTTCTTGTTTTGGATAGGGACATTTGTTGGAAAAATGTCCAAATTTTCCACAGTTAAAACATTTAAGAGGTAGTTTTCCTTTGAATTTACTAGTTCTTTTCTTAAGTTTTCTCATGAAGTTTACTACTTCTTCATCAGATATCTCTGATTGATCTTTGTTGTACATATGCTCTTGATTCTTCTTATCTTTTTTTACTTTGAAGGAATTTTCCCCTTTAGATGATCTTTCTTGCCCTGTCCTCATCTCATATGTTATGAGGATTCCATGGAGCTCATCCATAGTGAGTTTGTCAAGGTTGTCTCTATCCTCTAAGGTAGAGATCTTGGCATCATATCTCATGGGCAGTGATCTCAACACTTTCTAGAAAATCTATTTTTCTTCTACTATTTCATTCAATGCTCTGACTGAGTTGATTATCTCGTCTACTCTCTGAAGATATTCTGCAATATTTTCTTCTTCCTTGATCTTTAGATTTTCAAATTGTGCTCTCGGTGTTTGAAGTTTGGATTGTTTTACCTTGCCATCTCCTTCATAAATAATTTTAAATTTGTCCCATAATTCTTTCGTGATTTGGAGTGCATTACTTTTACAAATACATTTCTGGATAATCCACTTAAAATGGCATTAACGACCCTTGAATTGTCATTGCATAACTTATTTGCAACAACATCAATTGGTGGGGAAGATAGTGCAGTGTATCCATCTTCTACAGATTGTCAAATATCAAATCCAAGTGCCATCAGATGACTCTTCATCCTTATTCTCCAAAAAGCATAGTGATCTCCTGTGAATAGTGGTGTTATTTTCGATGACATTCCTTGTTGTTGATCCATTAGATTTTTTAGGATCTACCTTCCAGTGGTTAGATTGTGGTGAATGAACATGCTCTTATACCAATTGTTGGAAATATTGAGGAGGATGGCGGGGGGGGGGCGGGGGCGACGGTGGGTGAATCAATATTACCTTTTTAAACAATTAGTAATTACTTTGTTATTTTATCAATCACCACAATAGATCAACAATGAATTTGTATTTAAAGTCAATTATATAAATATAATTAACAAGAATTACAAAGTTTATAAAGAATGATATGTGATTGTGAAGGATACCAATCCTCTTTAGATCACCAACTCTTGGGGACACAAATCCCCTTCTTTTCTGAGCACCTACTCAAGGAAGTTACAACTCCCTTCTTCTTCAAGCACCGACTTGAAAGGAGTCACCAACCCCTTGTATTATTCAAGCACCAACTTGAAAGGAGGCACCAACCCCCTGTTTTCTTCAAGCACCAACGTGAAAGGAAGCTACAACTCCCTGTTGTTCAGGATTCAACATGTAGAGGACTACAATCCTCCCTAACTCCTTCCTTCCACCCTCACTTCTTGAGTGCCTTCAACATTCTTTCATGGAATTTGTTTATGTTTCTGATCTTCTGATGTTGACCACAAAGACACATTCTTCTCACCATTCTTTCTCGTTTATATAGTCTTCCAACTGGTGTGAAATTGAACCATTGCATCTTTTGACAATGAACCATTGTACCCTTTCATTAACATAAATTAATTTCTTCCTTTATTAAGTTAAATA
>JASDQU010816647.1:16589-29253 GCA_032191745.1 Picea mariana
CTGAACCTTTCGTGCCATATCCTACTACTTTCATCAGCATGGGTAAGCAGTAAAGCATAATCTTGTTCAATAAATTCAGAAAATGTATACATTCTAGATCGATGATTTACCTCACCGGTAGCAACCCTAGAATTGGTTTGCATGTCATAGATGTCCACTGCATTTGGTGTGAATATGATTTTTTTTACGGTGCCGAAATTCGTCTTCTGATACACGAAGAGAAGATTGACAAAAAGTTTGGGAACATGCAACACATTCTCGAAGCTTTCGTTGGTAAGTTCAATCCTTCATTTGTTGGTGACCTCGACTGGAGAGTTGTCCCCCATCATAATAGAAGGACCTTTGCATGCATCCAATGAAGAATAGACTGCTTTTGTGGAAGCCATGTGATGTGATGCTCCTGAATTTACGATCCAAGCATCGGGAGAGGAGTTGATGGCAATCAAGGTATGGCTAGAATTTCCTTTCTTGGGATTATGATCTTCTGGCTTCTTCTTCTTGGAACCCTCGGGGATGCGATCTCCAAGGTTGTTTTGCTAAAGTATTTGATTCATTAGATCTATTTTTTTCTGCATGCATGTAGATTCTGGATGGAATCCTTTATGGTTGTATGTGCATTTCTCCCTTTTCTTCCCTTTCCACCTTTGGATCCCGAGGCATCGATGAAGGGTTTTGAGTACCCTTCCTTCTTCAAATTTGCATGAGGTTTCCTTTTGTCTTTATCTTTAGATTTCTAATATTGATGGTTGCCATCTTGCACAGTAAGTGCATGCGCCTTTGGGCCTTCGATTTTTCCCATGTTAATGAGCTTGGTTTGCTCTTGTGTCGGGGATTCGATAAATTCCTCAAGAGAAGGCATCTTCCAGGTGGCTCCAGAGGCGAATTTGACTTAATGGAATGTGGATACGAACACAGATAATTCAAGACCAAGTTTGGAGAGAATGGTGATAACCATTTGTTTCTCCTCCTTAGATTTATCAACCCCGCAAGCTTTGAGTTGCGACAGTAAATCCTTGAATTTTGTAAAGAAATCTTGGAGATTGTCGAAGCTTTTTGGATCCAATGTGAGCAATTACACCTCGAGTATGTGTCCCCTTATCTCATCCTGTTTTCCAAAGATCCCTTCCAAGGTGGTCCAGGCTTCATTGGGGGTTTTACGGGAAGATATGTGAAAAAGGAGATCGGGAGAGATGAGACTGCAAATTGTTTTGAATGTTTCATCCATTCGATTTAGATACTTGGATTTTTCTATGGTTGATGTCGATTCTGTGTCTGTATTCAAGGTTAACCTGTACAATCCTCTGGTTCAGAGATGTATGATTATTCTCTCATTCCATGCAAAGTAATAGTAAGGTGTAAGAATGAATTCTTTTGGGAATTCCATTTTTCCGTTGTCTTCAATCTTTGGTACCTGCAAAAAATTTGGTGTAAATTTTGCTTAGAAGTCTGTCGGCTCTGATACCATGTAAATGTGTTGAACCTGCACATAATAGATCTAGCTAGAAAATACCACACACATTTACAAAGAGAAATTGAGAAAGAAGAAGCAAGAGAGAAAGAATGGAAGAATTCTCATTAACCATCATGAATAATGAATAATTTACACATGATATACTCTGTATAACTCAACCAATGCACACTGGAGGTGGAGCCAATACACCATAGTGGTGGTCTAGATTGATCTAGACACACACCAGCAGTTACATGAGTGAATTGCCACCTAGTCTAGTCTCTCAGGCAGTTACGGGAGTGAACTGCCACCTAGTTGAGTTAACTAGTCTATCGGTATTCAGTTAACTGACTGAAACAAAGTGAAGTGAGGAGGAGATCAAGGCATCATGGGTAATGCGCCAGTATGGTGATGATACCAAGGCTAATGTGCATTAGCTGGTGATGATCCCAATATTGCATGGTGACCAAACCAATGCATCATCTAGACTCCACTCAACAAGTGAAAATTGAAGAGAATATTCTCCCTTGAGGAATATTCTTCCTAAAATATAGGAGACTAGATAATGACTAATAATGACTAATAAACAAGGAAAAACCTTAGGAAAAATAAATCCTAGGTGTGTGTGAAGTAACTCCAACAAAACCTTAGTAGCTAGAGTTGAGGAAGTGTGAGACCTAGCACTCTTTAGGAGGATGAAAAAAGGTGGAAATAAAGGAGGACCAAGGAGGGGTAAGAAGGAAGAGACATGTTCTTTGGATAATGGCATAAAGGACTTAAGTCATGTGATGTGTTTTATATGTCACAAGAAGGGGCACTATGTTAGTCAATGTCCAAAGAAGATGATGGGGAAGCAATGACAAAAGTAATTTGCAGGGAGTGTAAAAATTTTAGTGAATGAGTTGGCATCCAAATTGGAGACATATTTTTACATGGTTTTTTGTTTGTCCACTAGGTTGGTTGGTATGTAGACAAGGGTGCATCCAGGCACATGACTATTAATTAAAAAATCTTCAGTAAGAGGGTTGTGTTGAGAAATGTAGCTTGGACAAGAACTTGTTGCACAGGTTTCAATGTGAACATGCAGGACGTGGTTCTAGACATTTCGAAAGTAACCACTTAGGAAAAGTGGTTAATTCTATTTTTTAATTCACTTAGGAAAAATTGAAATATCTTATGTTTTGCAGTTGACTTAGCTTAAGGAGTCTATCATAGTGTATTTGATACATTAATGACTTAGATTTAATCTTGACATACATCTCAGGATGAGATTTAGGGCTTTGACAGATTAGGTTTTTTTAGTAAAGCATAATTAAGACAAGATAAAAGAGGTGAATTATAGTTGAGTAGATCTAGCGAGCAAAATAAAAGTTATAGAGCAATAAAGAGGTAGTATAGATTCGTATAACAGGTAATACAATGCCATACAATAGTTGTTGGAAATACTGAGGGGGGTGAATCAGTATTACATTTTTAAACAATTAATAATTAATTTGTTATTTTATCAATCACCACAATAGATCAACAATGAATTTGTATTTAAAATCAATTATATAAATACAATTAACAAGAATTACAAAGTTTATAAGGAACGATATGTGATTATGAAGGACACCAATCATCTTTAGAGCACCAACTCTTGGAGACACAAATCCCCTTCTTTTCTAAGAACCTACTCAAGGAAGCTACAACTCCTTGCTTCTTCAAGCACCAACTTGAAAGGAGGCTCCAACCCCCTTTATTCTTCAAGCACCAAATTGAAAGGAGGCACCAACCCCCTATTTTTTTCAAGCACCAACTTGAAAGGAAGTTGCAACTCCCTGTTGTTCAGGATTCAACTTGTAGAGGACTACAATCCTCCCTAGATTCTCCCTTCCACCGTCACTTCTTGAGTGTCTTCAACATTCTTTCACGGACTCTGTTTTTGTTTCTGATCTTCTAATGTTGACCACAGAGACACATTCTTCTCACCATTCTTTCTCATTTATATAGTCTTCCAACTGGTGTGAATTTGAATCATTGCGTCTTTTGATAATGAACCATTGTACCCTTTCATTAAGAGAAATTAATTTATTCCTTTATTAATTTAAATAATCAGATGCCTTTGGTTTATCTTTTATATCTTTTTAATATGAAACTTATATTAAGAATCATATTCTTAAGTGGTACAGGTAGACAAGCCTCTTTATCTTTGTGGCCGCAATGGTGAACACGCTTATTAGCCTCTATCGATTAGAGTAATGGTGTTCTTCTTGGGTTTCTTATAGGAAATAGAGTTAAGCCCCAAACACTTTATCTTTCCTTTATATGATTGCGAGCTCAAAAACCACAGGCTTATCCATTCCAAGCATTATTCTGTTAACACTTTCTCTTTCCTCCCCTTTTCTTCTACACGGAACCGTATTCAAATGTTTGAGGACTTATTTAATTCTAGGCCCTTTGCACTCCTTATTAGCTTCTTTATCTTATCATGCGACCGACGCTAGAACCAAGTCCTCTGGTACTTTAGTCTTCAGGATTTCCAGCCTTTGCAATCCTTTCATTCTTCCAGAGTTTGACCTATCAAAGTGGTCATCAAGAGTGGGCAACCAGACACTGTCGGTTGATAGTACTCCTTACACTATCCTTCCATTGTACTCGATCAGACGGTTGAGAAAGATTATGGAGGATCTTAGATCAATGACTAGCGTTATTTCGCAACTTCGACCTTTGGTGCTTCGGGCATTTTTGTTGGTAAGAGAAGTTGTACATCCCCAGAGGCTTTAATCACTGAGTGACATGGCATGCTGACATGACTGGGTTGATGTGGACCCATAGTATGTGTGCCATGTGTCACCCTAATTCATGATTTTCACAGACCTTATGTGCCAAATGGACCTTGACACTTGTCACCAATTGATTGGGTCACGTGTCATCTTTGTCTTATGTCACATGTCTCCCTTCTGGATCATGGTTCTAGGCTGCTTGATCTAACGACTCTGACTTAATCGCCCGGTGAGATGGAAGGCCCATATTTCATCTAAGCGATTTAGATAGATCGACGGTTCAGATATAATCAACCATTGAGTAGAAGGTTCTTATTCATTTTAGACATGGACTTTTATTTAAAATTATTTTTTGTGCGGA
Source organism: Picea mariana (assembly GCA_032191745.1). Lineage (NCBI taxonomy): Eukaryota > Viridiplantae > Streptophyta > Pinopsida > Pinales > Pinaceae > Picea > Picea mariana. The sequence goes on from JASDQU010816647.1 coordinate 21,166, forward strand.
CTCACATGTCTTATATGGTGTCATCAAAATGCACCCCCAACTTTCGCAGCCTCCAAAATGAACCTATACTTAGAAAAAATCTTAAGCGGTTTTTGTCGAGCTTGCGAACTCTCGGACTTGCGGACTCACATCTCTTCTATGGTGTCATCAAAATGCACCCCCAACTTCCATTACCTCCATAATGAACCATACTTAGAAATTTTAAGTGAATTCAAGAAGCTTACACTATCCTTCCACTGCTTGATTTAACGACTGAGGATTATCGCACATGATTTGATGGTTGGGACTTAATTTTTCCCGGCCTCTGGTTCCATCTCGATCTGACGGCCCTGAATTGTCCCGAAAACTACATCAACAAACAAGATTCCTCCTCGACCCCTTTGGCTTCTGCGCGATCTTTGTAATGCTATTTTTCCTGAGCTTTTCGTTCCTCCTGTGCGTTCTTCTACATACATTTTGCCATGGTTGACATCAATGACAACTAGTCTTCCATCAATATCCCCCTTTGGCATTGATGGAAACAAAGTAATAACCCCTTATTTTAACCGAGTTTTTACTGTTAATCCTCCCCCTTTGACAACAATGACAGAAGGGATCTTTCTTCTCTCCCCCTGAGGTGATGCTCCCCCTGTCCATGTGCTTCTTCTTTTGATTTTGTAGTTTTTAATGAGGTATGGGAATTACTCCCAATTTCTGTCTAAGTTTTTCAAATGTACTTATGGGTAAGGGTTTTGTAAAAATGTCTACAATTTGTTCTTTTGTGTCTACATACTCCACTTTCACCAAGTTTTAAGTAACCTGATCTCTGAGGAAATGGTATTTGATTGGGACATGTTTGGTTTTGTAGTGCATTAAAAGATTCTTAGATATACTTATAGTGTTGGTGTTATCACATTTGATAGTGTTTAGATGATCATATTTCACTTGTAAATCTTCTAGGGTTTGTTTTATCCAGATTACTTGTGTGCAACAAGATGCAGCAACAATGTATTATGCTTCTGCTATGAATAGTGATATACATGTTTGTTTCTTACTTAGCCATGCCACCAGACGCTTTCCTAGGAAGAATGCTCCTCCACTGGTGTTTTTCCTGTCATCTATACTACCTGCCCAATCTGCCCACTAGTCCTACAACCTGCATCATGTCAAGCCTTGTTGTTGTTGCATAGAGAAGACTTCCAATCATATATTTATACATAGTCTGGTCTACTTTTGGTGAATCATCATCTAAGATCAGATCGCATCCCATGACCGTAGGAGTGTTCATTGGTTTGTAATCTTCCATTTGGAATTTCTTAAGCATTTATTTGACATATTTGTTTTGGCATATGAATATGTCTTCTTTTGTTTGAGTAAATTGTAAACCTAAGAAGAAAGTTAGTTCAACTAGCATAGACATCTCAAACTCTTTCTACATTTTTATGGCCAATTGTTTGCTTGGTATAGTCATATTATTTCCAAAGATTATATCATCCACATATACCACTAAAACAATTATATTTTGTTCTTTAATTTTGATATACAGATTACTATCAGTAGTTCCTCTCTTATATCCTTGTTGTTGTAGATATTGATCAAGTCTTGAGAACCATGCTCTAGGGGCTTGTTTAAGACCATACAAAGCCTTATTAAGACCATATAGAGCTTTCTTTAGTTTGCACACATAGTCTTTATTTTATGTTAATATGAATCCTTTTGGTTGCTCAATATAGAGTTATTTTTCTAATGTTCCATTCAGAAATGCTGACTTGACATCCATTTGATAGATTTTGAAGTTTCTGAAGCATGCAAATGTCAGGAACATTCTGATGGCCTCTAGTCTTGCGACTGGGAAAAAGTCTCTTCAAAGTCAATACCTTCCACTTGGGCATATCCTTTGCATACTAATTTGGTTGTTTTCTTTATGATCTTTCCATTTTAATTGAGTTTGTTTTTGAATATCCACTTGGTTCCTACCACATTCTTGTCTTTTGGTCTAGGGACAAGTTCCCATGTATGTTTTTTCTCAATTTGATCAAGTTCCTCGTTCATTGCTCTTATCCAATATTCACTCTTGTTGGCTTCTACAAAATTTTTGTGTTCTATTACTAAAAGCATTGTATGTTCATAATCAAACTTAAGTTTCCTTCTTGTTTCTACTCATGCTTCTTTATCCCCTATAATTTGATTTTTAGGGTGATTCTTTTGAACTCTTTTTTATGGTGCTTTTGGTAAGGGTGTTTCTTCCTCATCCTTATCTTCGTCAATTTGTGGTTCATTCTCTTGTATTTCTTCAATATCTTCTTCATCTTGTGACTCACCATCTTCTTCATCATCACTAGTTCTTCTCCATTCGTCAACTTTTGATTTTTTTTGAGATTTATTTTTTCTCAATTTTAGATCATATATTTTTCGTTTTCACTTTCCACCATTTTGTGCAGTCTTAGATTATAGCACTTGTATGCTTTTTTGTTAGGCGAGTATCCTAGAAATATACCATCATTTGATCTAGAGTCAAATTTCCCTAGATTATCTTCATCCCTCTTGATGTAACACTTACTTCCAAAGACTCTGAAATGTTTCACAAATGCTAGTCTTCCAAACCCCAATTCATAAGGTGTTTTCTCATGGTTAGCTCTAAGTTGTGCTCAGTTAAGTATGTGGACTGTTGTATATATTGCATCTCTCTAAAATTTGTATGGAATCTTGGATTCATTCAACATAGTTCTTGCAACCTCTTGAACAATTTTGCTTTTTCTCTCAACAACTCCATTCTGTTGAGGAGTTCTTGGAATGAGTATTGTCTCTTGATTCCATGATATTCAAAAAACTCATTGAATTCTTTAGAGGTAAATTCCCCTCCATTATTTGATCTTAAACATTTGATTTTGAGATCTATTTCATTCTCTACATAAGTCGTGAATGCTTTAAATTTTTCAAATTCCTTAGATTTTTCTTTGAGGAAATATACCTAGGCCATCCTCGTGTAGTCATCAATGATCAACATGAAGTAGTGTTCTCGTTATATGCTTCTAGTCCTAGAGGACCCACATAGATCAGTGTGCACAATCTCCAAGGGTTTTGATGTAGAATGCTCTTTTGTCTTGAATCTGACTCTTGTTTGCTTCCCTAATTGACAGTGTTTGGAAATAGGACCTGAGGGCTTGATGAATTTTGACATGTCTTTTACAACTCCCTTTTTACTAGCTTTGATCAGGTTATCAAAGCTCAAGTGACCCATCCTTCTGTGTTATAGCCAACTTTCATCTATTTGACTCATATGCATTCTTCTTCTTCTTCAATATCTAAGATATACACATTGCTTAAGGTTCTTGGTGCAATAACAACTAATTTTCCTTATCCTTCTTTTCTTATTTCACATTTTTGGGAGTAAAAAATGAGTATATGTCCCTGATCACAGGTTTGACTTAAACTGAGTGGATTAGGTTTTAAGTTTTCTATTAGCAGCATGTTTCCTGCTTTATTATTTTTGTTTCCCAAAGAAATTGTTCCTTTTTCCTAGTATTTTGGTAGATATATTATCTCCAAAAGTGACTTTACCTTTATCCTTCTTTGTCAAAGTGATAAATTTGCCTTCATCTCCTGTCATATGTTTTGAGCATCCACTATCAATGTACCATTGACATTCTTTGTTCTTAGCATACAAGGCTACTTTGCATTCTATATCTTCCATTTGTTTTCATTTCCATATTTTCTTATCTTGAGTGATAAACGAACCTGTTTTTGTGGTTATCCTGCATTCATTGGTTTGATGACCATAATTGTTGCACTTCTTGCATTCAACATTGAACATTTGTAATGGAGAGAATGAATTGTAACTCCTATTATTCAAATTATTTCTGTTGCTTTTATATTTTTTATTATTTCTATGAATGGATGTTTTTCTAAGAAAGATGTATTGATATCTTTTAGGAAGAGTTCTTCTAGCCATTATATTCCATTTATCTTCTTTCTATTTTCCTTCTTGTTTCTAGTCCTACTTCTTTATCCCCTATAATTTGATTTTTAGGGTGATTATTTTGAACTCTTTTTTATGGTGCTTTTGGTAAGGGTATTTCTTCCTCATCCTTATCTTCGTCGGTTTGTGGTTCATTCTCTTGTATTTCTTCAATATCTTCTTCATCTTGTGACTCACCATCTTCTTCATCATCACTAGTTCTTCTCCATTCATCAACTTTTGATTTTTCTTGAGATTTATTTTTTCTCAATTTTAAATCATAAATTTTTACATTTTCACTTTCCACTATTTTGTGCAGTCTTAGATTATAACACTTGTATGCCTTTTTATTAGGCGAGTATCTTAGAAATATACCTTCATTTGATCTAGAGTCAAATTTCCCTAGGTTATCTTCATCCCTCTTGATGTAACACTTACTTCCAAAGACTCTGAAATGTTTCACAAATGCTAGCCTTCCAAACCACAATTCATAAGGTGTTTTCTCATGGTTAGCTCTAAGTTGTGCTTAGTTAAGTATGTGGACTGTTGTATCTATTGCATCTTTCTAAAATTTGTATGGAAGCTTGGATTCATTCAACATTGTTCTTGCAACCTCTTGAACAATTTTGTTTTTCCTCTCAACAACTCCATTCTATTGAGGAGTTCTTGGAGTGAATATTGTCTTTTGATTCCATGATATTCACAAAACTCATTGAATTCTTTAGAAGTAAATTCCCCTCCATTATCTGATCTTAAACACTTGATTTTGAGATCTATTTCATTATCTACATAAGTCGTGAATGCTTTAAATTTTTCAAATTCCTTAGATTTTTCTTTGAGAAAATATACCTAGGCCATCCTCGTGTAGTCATCAATGATCAACATGAAGTAGTGTTCTTGTTATATGCTTCTAGTCCTAGAGGGCCCACATAGATCAGTGTGCACAATCTCCAAGGGTTTTGATGTAGAATGCTCTTTTGTCTTGAATCTGACTCTTGTTTGCTTCCCTAATTGACAGTGTTTGCAAATAGGACCTGAGGGTTTGATGAATTTTGACATGTCTTTTACAACTCCCTTTTTACTAGCTTTGATCAGGTTATCAAATCTCAAGTGTCCCATCCTTCCGTGTTATAGCCAACTTTCATCTACTTGACTCATATGCATTCTTCTTCTTACTCAATATCTAAGATATACACATTGCTTAAGGTTCTTGGTGCAATAACAACTAATTTCCCTTATCCTTCTTTTCTTATTTCACATTTTTGGGAGTAAAAAATGAGTATATGTCCCTGATCAGAGGTTTGACTTACACTGAGTAGATTAGGTTTTAAGTTTTCTATTAGCAGCATGTTTCCTGCTTTATTATTTTTGTTTCCCAAAGAAACTGTTCATTTTCCTAGTATTTTGGCAGATACATTATCTCCAAAAGTGACTTTACGTTTATCCTTCTTTGTCAAAGTGATAAATTTGCCTTCATTTCCTGTCATATGTTTTGAGCATCCACTATTAATGTACCATTGACATTCTTTGTTCTTAGCATACAAGGCTACTTTGCATTCTATATCTTCCATTTGTTTTCCTTTCCATATTTTCTTATCTTGAGTGATAAAAGAACCTGTTTTTGTGGTTATCCTGCATTCATTGGTTTGATGACCATAATTGTTGCACTTCTTGCATTCAACATTGAACATTTGTAATGGAGAGAATGAATTGTAACTCCTATTATTCAAATTATTTATGTTGCTTTCATATTTTTTTATTAAAATTATGAATGCATGTTTTTCCAAGAAAGATGTGTTGATATCTTTTAGGAGGAGTTCTTCTAGCCATTATATTCCATTTATCTTCTTTCTCTTTTGTGAGAGGTGCAAACTTCAATATTTTATGAACATTCTTTAATGGTGCCTTCTTCATCTTGTTATTTTCAATTTTTAAGGTGCTCTTAAGAGCATTTGCATAACTGATTTGTTTTTTGTTTTGCAGAGACTGATTTTTTATCATATCCAAGTCATGTCTTATCATTTTGGTGATATCTGACTATTCAAAATGTCATCCAATAATTTTGAACTATTTTCAAATCTTGAGTGATTCTTTCCTTTCTCAAGTTCCTTTTTTAGAAGGATAATTTCAGCTTCTTGCTTCTCAAAGTTTTGTTGTTTTTCATCAAGTTGTTCAGTTAGGACCTCTTCTATTCTCTTGGCCTCTTGGAGTTGAGTCTAAGTCAATGATGATTTTTTCATTTTTTTTGACTGTTTTTGAGATTTCTCTTTCTCTTGATTTCTGTGTTTCCTCAAACTCTAGTAACTGTCCTTTTAGTGACTTGGTCTTCTTTTTATATTGTCTGAGCTCTTCCAGAGCACTGAGCAATTTTGCTTCAAGATTTTATTCACCTTTCTCTTTAAAGTCTTCATCCATGCCAAAATTATTTTCAATAGGATTATCATGTTTCTCTATACCAATAAATAGATGCTATGATTCTTCTTCTTCTTCTTCTTCTTCTTCTTCTTCACTTTCTTCAGATGAGATGTTTTCTTCTTTGGTGTAGAAGGTCTTCTTCTTTTTGTGGATTTTCTTCTTGTTTCTGTTTTTTCTCTTCTTGTACTCTTTGTAAGTTTCTTCACCATCACTTTCTTCTTGTTTTGGATAGGGACATTTGTTGGAAAAATGTCCAAATTTTCCATAGTTAAAACATTTAAGAGGTAGTTTTCCTTTGAATTTACCAGTTCTTTTCTTAAGTTTTCTCATGAAGTTTACTACTTCTTCATCGGATATCTCTGATTGATCTTCATTGTACTTATGCTCTTGATTCTTCTTATATTTTTTTACTTTGAAGGAATTTTCCCCTTTAGATGATCTTTCCTGCCCTGTCCTCATCTCATATGTTATGAGGATTCCATGGAGCTCATCCATAGTGAGTTTGTCAAGGTTGTCTCTATCCTCTAAGGTAGATATCTTGGCATCATATCTCATGGGCAATGATCTCAACACTTTGTGAAAAATATATTTTTCTTCTACTATTTCACCCAATGCTCTGACTGAGTTGATTATCTCATCTACTCTCTGAAGATATTTTGCAATATTTTCTTCTTCCTTGATCTTTAGATTTTCAAATTGTCCTCTCGGTGTTTGAAGTTTGGATTGTTTTACCTTGTCATCTCCTTCATAAATAATTTTAAATTTGTCCCATTACTTTTACAGTGCATTACTTTTACAAATACATTTCTGGATAATCCACTTAAAATGGCATTAATGACCCTTGAATTGTCATTGCATAACTTATTTGCAGCAATATCAATTGGTGGGGAAGATAGTGCAGTGTAGCCATCTTCTACAGATTGTCAAATATCAAATCCAAGTGCTATCAGATGACTCTTCATCCTTATTATCCAAAAAGCATAGTCATCTCCTGTGAATAGTGGTGCTATTTGCGATTAGATTTTTTAGGATCTACCTTCCAGTGGTTAGATTGTGGTGAAGGAACATGCTCTTATACCAATTGTTGGAAATATTNGGGTGAATCAATATTACCTTTTTAAACAATTAGTAATTACTTTGTTATTTTATCAATAACCACAATAGATCAACAATGAATTTGTATTTAAAATCAATTATATAAATATAATTAACAAGAATTACAAAGTTTATAAAGAATGATATGTGATTGTGAAGGATACCAATCCTCTTTAGAGCACCAACTCTTGGGGACACAAATCCCCTTCTTTTCTGAGCACCTACTCAAGGAAGTTACAACTCCCTTCTTCTTCAAGCACCGACTTGAAAGGAGTCACCAACCCCCTGTATTATTCAAGCACCAACTTGAAAGGAGGCACCAACCCCCTGTTTTCTTCAAGCACCAACGTGAAAGGAAGATACAACTCACTGTTGTTCAGGATTCAACATGTAGAGGACTACAATCCTCCCTAACTCCTTCCTTCCACCCTCACTTCTTGAGTGCCTTCAACGTTCTTTCATGGAATTGTTTATGTTTCTGATCTTCTGATGTTGACCACAAAGACACATTCTTCTCACCATTCTTTCTCGTTTATATAGTCTTCCAACTGGTGTGAAATTGAACCATTGCATCTTTTGACAATGAACCATTGTACCCTTTCATTAACATAAATTAATTTCTTCCTTTATTAAGTTAAATA